>CM010938.2:1219395092-1219460405 GCA_002915635.3 Ambystoma mexicanum
AGAAAAGCGCCTGAAGAAGTGTGAAGCTATGAAAAGGAGAAGCTGGTGACTTCATGAAGAATGGGTATGACGCACTGAGAAGGATGACCAGAAAAGAGAATGCATAGATGACAAAGAATCGAGAAGACTTTCATGTGCAGAACAAAGATTGCACAAGTGTGAAGAACACTGAAGAAAATGCTAGCCGTTTAATAACTGTACATACGCTGTAACGCAAATAGTCAAAGTATTCATAAGGCTGGCTATACATAGTATATAGACTACAGGCAGTGCCGCCAAAATATATGTTTATTGAGTTCTTGATATTCAATGAGATATTTTAGTAAGCGAATCTCCATGAAGGAAGATGGATTTGAAGCTATGAGTGTCGCTGCAAAGAATAGGTTTGAATGTGAAGCAGAATTACAGAGGCTGTCTGGCTTGATGTCAAAGACTGGAAGCAGCCAAGAATTGGTTATCAGCGTGAGAAGAACAGTAGACGTGAGAAGCCAAGGCATCCCTTATTAAAGTTTCAAAGAAGGAACACCATGGATGGCAGGTTTCTTCATTAAAGACGAATAAATGCTATAATAAAGACAAGGCATCATTAAAGACTAATAAATGCTATAATATGAGCAAATTCACATCTCTGATCACATGAGTTGAAGATGAAAATAGATGAAGAGCATGATGCACCGGACTGGAGATACCCAAGTGCTCACACTCCCATATATTTGCAGATTCAAAGACAATGTGAATGGCAGGCGCATGAGTGATGAGAGATGGCAGGCTAATTGGGTGGGGTACCAGGTTACGTGCTGCTAGAGTCTCAAATGTTCTAGAAAGGTACAAGTGTGCCAACCAATTATAGAGGGCTGTATAACGGAGAGCCTTATAGTTTAAGAGCCAATGAGGTGTTGTGTTTCTAAATATTGTTGAAGGTGACTTGCACAAAGGGAGGGCATGAGGGCCCACCTGACTATAGAGACCCAATCACAGTCCCAGCCCCTATAGACATATACTTAGATGTTCCCCTTGAACCAACCACAATCCCATGTAGGTTTTCTTAATTTGCCACGTATTATGACTTCATGAATGATGCGTTTTGCTATACAGTTGTGATTGTTAGTAAATTTGTTGAGATCATGCTTTGCGACATCCATTGTACTCCCTGTTTTAGATAATTGTTAATAAAACAGTGTTATTTGCCAACTTCCTGAGCCAGTCTTTTTCGTAGTTTGAGAAGTTATTCTCTGTCCCATCTAGTATGACATGTTACCTTGACTGCAAGGGCCTAAGGGTTCATGTGGTAGCATGTCGGATGGTTCCAAAGACCCATCGACCTAGTAAACTCTAGTGCTTTGGATGATCGAGTGCCCTTTGCCATCTAGCTGGAAGATTGCAAGGTTTCCTGTGGAGAGCGGCCGATACAGAAATTCTTGCAAGAAAATTGATACAGGTGGGACGGGTCCCTCTTTCACGAAATCCCTTCTGGTTTCCACAAGCGCTTTGGGGGCTTAAGCAAAAGTGGTCAATTGGAGAGGGGAGTCGATACCGAAGGCCTTGAGCTAAAAAAGAGAATGGTGAGTAGACTAAGGGGAATGGCAAATTGAGGGAATGGGATTGTGGTAAAGTTTAAAAAGTAACGGGGGGATTTAGAAAATAGTGAAGAAACAGTGATGAGTGCTGCTATTTTTTTATATGTAGACAAGAGATGAAGAGAGAAGCCCAAGATTCCTTGTTCAAGAGAATTAAAGAACAAGTCTTTATACACTTCAGTCGAAGTAAACTAGGCGACACAGAGGATAGATTCCTGTAAAATAAAGACTTAAACCAATATCGGGGTATATTTAGGGGTAGGAAAAAGGAATAGAGCACTGAGAATTAATGTGAAGAGTCGACTGGTTTGTCTGTCTGTTTATATGTCTGTTTTGAGGTGTCGAAGAGTGACGATTTTGTTAAAAAAGTTGGAAAAGTCAAGGCGATATAGTCTAGCTAGAAACGTTTTCGGTACTGACTTATAGTTAGGTTAAGGATATCGAGAACTTAGAAGTTTTCTAACACTGTTGGTATTTAGAGGTAAGGATTGGCAAAAGATTTATTAGTATAGGCACTTTTATTTTGACAAGATACCACTAGGACTACATTATTATTATTTGATGGTCGTAGCTTGCTCCCATCTTTAGATTTAGGATTAGATAGGCATTTTCCAAACCCAATGGAAGCTCAATAAACACCCTTGAACTGTGGTCACTTGTGTCTGTCTTACTGTTGATACCATGCTTTCCTTACATGTGGTGTCAGGAATGGGATGTGACCCAATTGAGACAAATTGGGTAGCCCAAAATTCCAGAAGCTTAGTCATAGAGCCCCAGATCCCTCTATTTCCATGAAAGAATCCATAGGCTTTGATATCTGTCGCAGCAGAGAAGCTATTATCCCTCCAGGGAAAAGAGGAATGATTTCCTCAGAAATAGACCTAATACCCCCTGCAGGGTGTTATATAAGATTGGCTCCAAAGTCTGGCTTGATCTGGAAGTTCAGTCTGGAAGTCCTAGCTGGAGTCATAGATCCAGACCCCCGGGGAGATATAAAGGTTCTCCTACAGAAATAGGCAAAACTCCATTTCAAAAGCATCGTGGGGATACAATTGCACAGGGAATTCTTGAAAGGGCTCTAATTCTGTTTTGTAGTAAGGGAACCAGAAGAAACTGAGAGAGGTAGTTTAGACTTTGGAGAAGCCGATAAACCATCTACCATTGGGTCAAAGAGGGAAGAAGAACCTACCATCCTTCCCGAACTAGCCTTCGCACAGCCATATTATCCGCCCCTCGCAGAGGCTTTCTTGCAGGTGATTCCCAAAGGGAAGGAGTAGGGAGGGCAAGTCCTTTTTTCTTCTTAAAGCAGGGATTACTGTATACAACACAAACCTCCAGAGAAGGCCTGAGTACATCTCAGTTAGTAATACCCAATACCATTGCATTATCGTGCTAGAGATTGCACATTCTCATTTGACAGGGAGACACTTAGGACAATCTAAGACCCAAGTGCACATCAATGGGGAAGTTTTACTGGCCAGGTATCCATGCCGATATAAAGAATTTCATTCAGATATGTGAAATATGTCAGAAAACCAGTATGCATATTCCCTTACCAGCCCCTCTGAACCCTTTACAGATAACAGAAGTCCCTTTCTCCTGAATGGGGATGGATAACATTGGAACATTGTAAATATCTAAATTGGGTAACAAGTATGTCCTTGTAATCATTGATTACGCTACCCTATACCCAGAGGCGTTACCCATGCAACACAACCTAACAATTTTTAAAACATCTATTACCATACATTTCCAGGGTTGGTTTCCCCAAGGAAATTCAAACAGACCAGTGATCCAATTTTATGAGCAAACCTATGGGTGAAGTTAACAAATTGCTCCATATTTCCACCTTAAGAAACTCAGTCTGCCACCCCAAATGGATGGATTGGTAGAAAGATTTAACAAAACCCTTAAGATGATCTTAAGAAGGTTGGTATACAAGGATGGGAAAGACTGGTGTAAAGGAGCAGCTGAATGCCTCTGCAGGAAGTCCCGGCCCTATTCTGCCTATATGTTGAAAACCAGAAAATGCAACAGTGCAACACCAGTAATGATACCTATCCACAAAGAATCTTTGAAAAAGGTATCTGTTGAGAAGACCATATGAGAAGTACCCCCGAAAGGCTGATGCTCTCCTGAGAAAAGCGCCTGAAGAAGTGTGAAGCTCTGGAAAGGAGAAGCTGGTGACTTCATGAAGAATGGGTATGAAGCACTGAGAAGGATGACCAGAAAAGAGAATGCATAGATGACAAAGAATCGAGAAGACTTTCATGTGCAGAACAAAGATTGCACAAGTGTGAAGAACACTGAAGAAAATGCTAACCGTTTAATAACTGTACATACGCTGTAACGCAAATAGTCAAAGTATTCATAAGCTGGCTATACATAGTATATAGACTACAGGCAGTGCCGCCAAATATATGTTTATTGAGTTCTTGATATTCAATGAGATATTTTAGTAAGCGAATCTCCATGAAGGAAGATGGATTTGAAGCTATGAGTGTCGCTGCAAAGAATAGGTTTGAATGTGAAGCAGAATTACAGAGGGCTGTCTGGCTTGATGTCAAAGACTGGAAGCAGCCAAGAATTGGTTATCAGCGTGAGAAGAACAGTAGACGTGAGAAGCCAAGGCATCCCTTATTAAAGTTTCAAAGAAGGAACACCATGGATGGCAGGTTTCTTCATTAAAGACGAATAAATGCTATAATAAAGACAAGGCATCATTAAAGACTAATAATGCTATAATATGAGCAAATTCACATCTCTGATCACATGAGTTGAAGATGAAAATAGATGAAGAGCATGATGCACCGGACTGGAGATACCCAAGTGCTCACACTCCCATATATTTGCAGATTCAAAGACAATGTGAATGGCAGGCGGCATGAGTGATGAGAGATGGCAGGCTAATTGGGTGGGGTACCAGGTTACGTGCTGCTAGAGTCTCAAATGTTCTAGAAAAGTACAAGTGTGCCAACCAATTATAGAGGGCTGTATAACGGAGAGCCTTATAGTTTAAGAGCCAATGAGGTGTTGTGTTTCTAAATATTCTTGAAGGTGACTTGCACAAAGGGAGGGCATGAGGGGCCCACCTGACTATAGAGACCCAATCACAGTCCCAGCCCCTATAGATGTATACTTAGATGTTCCCCTTGAACCAACCACAATCCCATGTAGGTTTTCTTAATTTGCCACGTAGTATGACGTCATGAATGATGCGTTTTTGATATATAGTTGTGATTGTTAGTAAATTTGTTGAGATCATGCTTTGCGACATCCATTGTACTCCCTGTTTTAGATAATTGTTAATAAAACAGTATTATTTGCCAACTTCCTGAGCCAGTCTTTTTCGTAGTTTGAGAAGTTATTCTCTGTCCCATCTAGTATGACATGTTACCTTGACTACAAGGGCCTAAGGGTTCATGTGGTAGCATGTCGGATGGTTCCAAAGACCCATCGACCTAGTAAACTCTAGTGCTTTGGATGATCGAGTGCCTTTTGCCATCTAGCTGGAAGATTGCAAGGTTTCCTGTGGACAGCGGCCGATACAGAAATTCTTGCAAGAAAATTGATACAGGTGGGACGGGTCCATCTTTCACGAAATCCCTTCTGGTTTCCACAAGCGCTTTGGGGTCTTAAGCAAAAGTGGTCGATTGGAGAGGGGAGTCGATACCGAAGGCCTCGAGCTAAAAAGAGAATGGTGAGTAGACTAAGGGGAATGGCAAATTGAGGGAATGGGATTGTGGTAAAGTTTAAAAAGTAACGGGGGGATTTAGAAAATAGTGAAGAAACAGTGATGAGTGCTGCTATTTTTTGTATATGTAGACAAGAGATGAAGAGATAAGCCCAAGATTCCTTGTTCAAGAGAATTACAGAACAAGTCTTTATACACTTCAGTCGAAGTAAACTAGGTGACACAGAGGATAGATCCCTGTAAGATAAAGACTTAAACCAATATCGGGGTATATTTAGGGGCAGGAAAAAGGAATAGAGCACTGAGAATTAATGTGAAGAGTCGACTGGTTTGTCTGTCTGTTTATATGTCTGTTTGAGGTGTCAAAGAGTGACGATTTTGTTAAAAAAGTTGAAAAAGTCAAGGCGATATAGTCTAGCTAGAAACGTGTTCGGTACTGACTTATAGTTAGCTTAATGATATTGAGAACTTAGAAGTTTGAGCAGTGATTTGTTGGAGCGCCCTCGTATCTGTTTTTATAAACATATTTGTTATAAACACTGGTAAGTATTGACAGTCAATTGAGACTTTTCACAATGGAAGATGTTACTCCTTTGATGCATCTGTGCAAAACCTTGCCAAAACACATGCCCAAGCTCAAACAGTATAGCGCAGAATGGTTGAAAGGCATGGCAGATAAGATGTTCATGCCGTGGCCACAAGGGGGATCTTTGGCAAAGGCAGTATTGCAACACATGACCACATACTTGCACACTGCAAACACAGGAAAGAAATTAGAAAAGAGGTTAGCTATTTAAGAGATTTGGAAAATGTACCAGGAAGAGAGAGACGATCCGCCACCTGAGAATTGGATGCTTAATCAGTGTAAGGAGGAAGGTGCTGAGCTTTCTGCTCCCCTTGCCTTGCCTGAGATAAAAAGCATCAGTACAGAAAGCGAAAGGATTGTATCCAATAAAGGAACTAAACGCGGCGATGGGTATAGTCATCCGATACACGAACCACCTGCTTATAACAGTGACGATAGTCCACAGTAGACTAGGAGGAAAGAAGAGACCATTAAGGGCGTACAAAACAGGGAAGAGAAAAGTGAGCGACCGAATATATCAACAGAAATAGAACAGGAAATTAAGAGATGAAAGAAGAAAAGGATCAAACTGATGAGGTAACGTTCGCACAGAACAAATTGATGGGAGACAGATATTGCTTAAACTAGATGGGAAAGTTAGGCAAAGGGAATCAGGATGAGCAAGATAGGAAAGATGAGGAACGAGAAAAGAGATTACAAGAAGATGAGCGACAAAGAAAAAGCCGACAGCAGCGACAACAGCTGTATCAGGAAAGCAGCAGAAGAAGGAAGAAAGAGCAGAAGAACAAAGGAAGTATGACAGACAGAGGGCAATAGAAGAACGGGATAGACAGGACAGAAAGAAGAAGAAAAGAAGGAAGCACAGAAATTGAGTGATAAAAGGATACAGAGATGAAAAGAAGAGAAAGAGAAGAGCAGAGAAAGGAGAGAAGAAATGAGAAAGAAAGAGGAAAGAGTTAGATGTGAAGCAAGGAAGCAGAAAGAGGAAGATGAAGAATTAAAATGAAAAAGGAGACAGCGAGAATGCGAGATCAATCACATTCAGAATGAATTAATGGAGCCAAGACCAGTGATACAATGCAGCGATATAGAAGAGTTCCTCCCATTACAGGGAGCAACATCAGGACCATCTAAGATATTATTAGATGAGGATTCCGATATAAGGAGTATTGGAGATAGGATCGATAAGGCCTATCAGGATTTAAGAGAAAGAGGCGAATTGGGAAGCCAAGGAAAGGGAGATTGATCTATAATCTCCCAATCATGAGGTGAAGAGAGAAGCTCACTTGGTTTTGAGCATAGAGCCCTGTCTTTAATCGGGCTAATTTACAACAAGGCAGTTTGGTTGGTGTTTCAACTCATATGGCGCTAGTGCATTTGATTATATACATTCACTTCATTCACTCTCTTGAGCATAGTAGTTATTGTCCACACATTCTTGCTTTACGTTTTGTTTGTGATTTATTGAAATTGCGTTAATCGTCAGAAAGTGCCACGGGTAACTTTAGACAAGGGCGAAGGATAAGAATGCCATACTAGTTGGGGAAAAGACATGTCAGATGAAGAGAGAGAATCCTTCAGTGGGGAGGAAAGGAGTATGTGCGCCACTGGAGGAGGCTTACAGGCAGACAAGGGAGTAAGATGGTCTGATTTAGAACTACATAAGGATAGGACACCAGATCCTATAGCATGCCCAGAGCACCCTAAAGGACGATCTTATAGCGAAAGGGTTAAAGGTCTCTGCCAGGAAGAAGGCGATAAGGAACTATTGCTCCTACCATGGATAGACAGATGATGGGAGCGGATTGTGGAATAGGATTTACATAATTCCCCCTGTTAGAAAAAGGTGGTGCAAGACCACAGTATATTCCATGGCCGCAGATGGACAAGTATCATTTAAGGTGTAAAATTCCGATCTTAACGGCGGGTGTGGGAAAATGGATTTGTGAGTTTGAGAAAATGACTGGAGGAAACACCTTAGCAATAGGGGATATTTTGGGTCTTTTAGCACCTATTCTTGGGGAAAGAGCAGATGACATTTGGGCAGAAGCAGGCTATTCGAGTGTCACAGCACAAAACACAGCACACAGTGGAGCACCATTTAATAACTGTAGGGCAGAAGTTTGGAGAGCCCTTAGAGTACAATAACCTGAAGTGCCAAATATCAATGTGATTATGACACAAAAGATGAAAGAAGATGAAGATCTGCTTGCTTACATTCAGGACATTCAAGAACGCTGGTCTCTTGAAATGCACGAGCCGTGGAGTAAAACACTGGCAGTATTTTACCACATTTTGTGTCAGAGACTGCCTGAGCCAGTACAAAGGCTCAAGAAGTTAGTGGGAATGGAAGCAAAACCATGGCCTGAGATACAGTTGACTAAAGTGCATCACGGTTGACTGTTACAAGAGAAGAATAAAAAGAAGGACGATGCTAGAAAAATTGAGGAATCCAAGTTAGCTCAGAAAAAAATGTCAAAATACGCCATAGAAGGAGCAGAGTTCACAAGCTGAGAAGGGCTAGAAGTACAACAAGCAACAAATACATTACAGGTGAATAATCAACGCCCGATGAATCAAGGAGGAAGTGGGTTTATACAGCGAGGTAGAGGTATGGGTTACAGAGGAAGGGGTGGATTTCAGAATACTCAAGGTAGGTTTCGAAATGGGCAGAATGAGAATCAGAATATGCAAGGAGGATTTGATCAGGAAGGGCTAGTTAGACAAAACCCTCCTGTATGCTAGACATATGGAATCACAGGGCACATTGCGCGCACATGTGGGAGCCAAGGGTATATACGAAATGGTCAGTATTCAAGGGGGGGACAGCTTATCCTCTGGCTTATAGCGCACAGACTAGGGATACATTTGCCCAAGATCAGGCAGTGTATCATACACAAGCACCACAAGTACAACAGTACAGCAACCACAGCAATCAGCAAGCACCATTGAAGCCACTGCAAGTGCAGTCACAGCAGCCCCCATGCAAATGCAGCAGAGTGCAAACACGGGACAATTATTGACACCTAGAATAGGGGGTGTCACCATAGTGGCAGTGAATCCTTTCACAGGAAGAGGGGTATGTATGTATCCACAATAAGGCAGCTCACAGGTGACTTGATGTGTTTAGTGCTATCCATGACACCAGACCCTCCAGAGGAACCAAGGGTTGATGTGACGATAGGAGGCAAATCTTTTCATTTTTAGTTGACACTGGGGCTACTCGTTCATGTATACGAGAGGGAAAATACCAATGTCGGGAAATGCCATGAATGTTCAAGGATTCTCTGGTGCTACAAGAAGAGTTCCTTTTAGTGATGAATTGACAGTCTCCATAGGAGAATGTGATAGGTCTGTTCCATTATTGTATTCATGGCAGACACCAGTTAATATTCTGGGAAGAGACTTAATGACAAAACTTAATATGACGATTTCCTTTATTTATGAAGGTATAGTGTGCTCCACTCCTGGGATACACTATATGAATGTGGGCAAATTTATATTGGCACTTACAGAGCAAATGGCTCTACGAGGTGTGCCAATAGAACCAGAAGTGTTCCTTTATGGGTGAGCATTCTGGCAACGTGGCTACCTGGTTTGGTGGGAAAAACTATGAGGATACCTGATGAATTTCTGTTTAGACCACAGGTGCTTATGGACAAAGCGGGGGGACAGACAATCCCCTTATAGTTAGATGCAGCCATAGTACAAGGGGAAATGGCAATGCTTGAAGGCACAGATGACAAGGTCAGATCATGGAGAACAGTAATTGCCATTAGGGAAGGGTGCAGATTGACTGACGTCACTGACGATGACATGTTTAGAGATGATCCATCAGACGATGAAGTGGTGTTCTTCATGAGCATTACGTATTGGATCAGAATAGAGAAAAGGGAGATTCCACAGTGCATGGAAATAATGTGACAGCATCCGCATTTTTTGATGAAGACTTGGAGAAAGTGGCAAGCATTTTATGGACTACAGGCCCTTATGATGTAGGCCTATTAAAAGGAGTAGGAGAGGTGAAAATAAAGTTGAAACCAGAAGCAATGAGACCTATTAACCAGATTGTAGAGGCAGAATTAACTTTTGATCCAAACCTGGCGAAGATACTATGTAGTATCCCAGTGGAAGCACAACATTTTACGGTGATTCACTTGAAAAATGCGTTTTTCTAAATTCCGTTGCACAAACTCACAAAACTTCCTTTAGGTTTTGCCAGATTCGACTGAAACATACTAGGCTGCCCCAGGGTACTGTGAGTCTCCATCGATCTTTAACAGAGTCCTGCAGATCGACAGTGGCAATATGGATTTGAAAAGCACTGTGATACAGCACATGGATGAGATTCTGATTTTTAGGTGACAAAAGATGAGTGTAGACAAGACTTGATTCAATTAATAACTATCCTTGCAGACAAGGGATATAAAGTAGATAAGGAGAAGTTGCAGTATTGTCAATAAGAGCTGTTTACATAGGGCAGTTGATCTCACACAAGGGTAAAAAGGTGACACCTGAAAGGGCTGAATCGATCATGAAAACTGTCAAACCGCAAACAATAAAACAGATGCAACGATTCTTGGGATTGTGCAATTATGTAAGTGTGTGGGTATTTGACTACAGCTAATATACAAGGCCCCTTTTGCAGACTTTGAAGAAAGCACAGGTGAATAAGGAAAAAGTTGAATGGACTGAAAAAGGAGAGGAAGGATTTGAAGGGTAAAAAAAAGCACTTTGTACAACTCCCATTTTAGAAATTCCCAACTATGCTGAGGAGTTCTTATTTTCACTGATGGGACATCTATGACAGCAGTGCTAACACGGAGAACTATGTTAGGGTACAAACCTTTGGCATATTACAGTTAAATTTTAGACCTGGTTATGAAAGGGCATTTTCCATGCGAACAGTCATTGGCAGCAGCTGAGTTTGCATATTGAGAAGTCTGCAAGTATTGTAATGGGTTTTTCTATGACATTGTTTGTAGGCCATGCTTTGTTTGCCATTTTGGAGAAAGCTTAGGGTACATTGAAATCACAGAGAGCATCTGTGTACGGAGTTATTATATCTAATCCAGAGATTAAAATTGTCAGATGTAAAGTGATGAACCCCGTCACATTTGTATCTGAGCCAGTGGCATAGGGTGAGCATGTGCATGATTGCGCAAATTACAAAGCTTTCCATGCGTTAAAGAAAATGCGCTGCCAGGAGGGGAGAGTCTCTTTATTGATGGTTCTTCAAAAATTGACCAGGCAAGTGGGGAAAGGCATTCTGGCGCAGCAGTGTTGAGGCATAGAGCAAACAGTGAATTTGAGATTGTGGCAAGTGCAAGACTACCGTCTCACTTTTCAGCACAAGCAGCAGAATTGGTAGCGCTTATTGCAGCACTTGAAAATCACAAAGGACAGGAAGTGACAATATATAGTGACTCTGCCTATGTGACATTGACTGTACATGCAGGGCTAGTGCATTGGGAAAGGAGGGGTTACCTCAGAGTGGACAGTACTCCAGTGCAACACGCATACTTATTGGATAGGCTTATTAAGGTACTAAAACTCCCAGTAGCCATAGCGGTAATTAAATGCGCAGTGCATACTAAGCAAGCTGACTTTATTTCTTGCGGAAATGAAGCCACAGATACAAAAGCAAAGAGTCATGTACGCACCAGATATTTCAAGTTTTTATGCTCCAAATGTTAAATTAAAGGTGGTTAAAATTATGGTGGTGAACGAAGAGTTTAACCATTTACCAAGTGCTCAGTTAATGGAAATTCAAGGTAGTTAACCACAGGAAGAGTAAGAATTGTGGAAGTGAAGGGGGTGTTCTTTATCCCCCACGGAAGCATTATGACGACAGTACGGAAAGCCAGTAATGCCAGTAGCATTATTAAAGGTAGCACTTGAACAGCTGTACTACCCAACGCATGCAACTAGGGAGAGTCTCGCTGCAGATATTGCAGAAGACTGGTTCATACCAAACCTGTTAGAGCAAGTTGCATTTTATGTAGTAAATTGCATCGTTTGTCAAATGTTTACTGCTGGGCATACACTGCAAACAATTAGATGAGTGATTCCTCGACCGAATGGTCCGTTTCAGCATTTACATATTGATTATGTTGACATGCTTCAAGTATACAGTGGATATAGGTATCTGATAGTGGTGCTGTGTCCCTTCTCCAGATGGATCGAAGCTAGTCCTTGTACACACCTGACGCCACTTGCACAAGGACGTTTTTAGTACGTGCAGTCTTTCCAAGATGAAGAGTGTGTGAAGTGCTGAGATCCGATAATGGGCGACATTTTGTTAATGAAATATTTCTGCTTATCACCTGCAAGCAAATGGAATATGTGAGAGACTCAATGGCTTTCCAAAAGAGAGAGTCGCTAAGATAAAATTGACACTGAAGAAGGGATGGCTATGTTGCCTACCCTTAGCTTTATATGCCTACATGCCCTAAGGAATTAGCCTGGTTCGGCCATCACCTCACACCCCACGAACTAATGACAGGGAAACAAATGAGAATGCCTTTGACTCCTCCATCGATGAGCAGAAGAGATGCCCAGAGCTATGCAAAACTGTAATTAATTAAATGAATATTTGACATCTATGACCACTAGTATCTCTGACATTTCAGATCAACTCAAGCGCAAGAGGGGTCGGTCTCAGAACACAGATGAAGGATATTCAGCAGCCGAAATTTCTGAACCTCTACCAGCACCAAAGTTATTTGTTGGAGACATTGTACTGATCCTGAATTTCACTAGAAAGTGGCACGAGCATAGGTTTGTGGGCCCATTTGTTGTAGAAAATGCCACTCCTTATGCAGTAAAGGTCCAAGGCAGAAGAGCCTAGATTTATCTTAACAACATTAAAATGTACAGCGGAGAGGCTGATGCACCCCCAACAATCGATCCAGAAGCAAGACAAGAAGAAATATTTCAGCATGTGCAGACTCGATCGATGAGGAGGAATAAGGACGATAAACCAACGGATTAACTGAAAAGTGCAGATGTGCACTTGGACTGTGGCTCCCCTGAACACTCCTTACAGATATTTTAGCAGGCGGGCAAATCTATATCTTGAGCCACATAGTTCTTCTTGAAAATGAACTTTAGGGAGTTGTTGATATGGATATGATTAAGCAGCAGCAACTAATAAGGAATTGGAAGCGTGACCAGTATGCGATTCTTTTCGTTCAACGCAATTGTTTGATAGAATCCATGGTTTTGACAAATGACGATGACGATAGACTACTTCTGTTTTTCGTATAAATACTGTGAGCTTATCCTGCTATTTGTTGGGCGTAGTGTTAGCATACCTATTTTTCTGATAATCCTAAAAATGGCCCTGCTAACCAGTAGGCTACTTATGGAAATAATTGAACATATTCTGCAGTCACCTGATTTTCCTGAATTGCCTGATTAAAATGTTTTTTTCCTTATTAAAAGAGGTATACAGGCATAATGAGGAATCTTAAAATTGTGCGATTTCAGAAAATGAGCCAAATCCAATTAAATCCAGCATATTGAAAATGGTGGAGATTGATATGTTGGTTTACGATAAACGCATGTGCTACCATACTCTGCATCTTTCTGTTGCTTCTGTTTAGTATTCCTTATTTTACTAATGTTGCCATTAAGGTAGGGACTACTGGGATTCCTCCAACTACAAGTACTGCTCGTGATGTACTCACTTCTGTTAAGATAGAGACTCATATGGTTCTCTCCAGAGAGAGAGCTCTGTTTGATGAACTTCACAATTATTTATCAAGCACTGATCTGGTAATATTGAGAGGTAAGAGAAATGCAGAAGAAGATAATAATGAGATTGACACATATCTAGACAGCACAGCACATTTGGGTAACAACATGTGGTATCAACACATGAAAAAGATGGTGAGAAAACCTCTAAGGAGACTTGCTATGTCTGCTCACTCTTGCCTTATGCTATGGATGCAACACAAACTTTAATTTCTAAAGAAATTCTGGAATACGATGCGGATGTCCCGTTCATCTTGCAGCATGCATGACAAGAGGTGAATTTCAAGGAAGCTGGGCCACCTTGTGATGGAGGTCAAATTGTCATTCCCATTCCAGGATGATTATATCAAGACACGCAGATGGAAAAGAACCTGCATGGAAAAGCAAGATGTTTGTATATCCTGAGAAACAACATGAAGAGGTGGTAGTTGTGGAGATGAAGAGACTGAATTGCCCTGATAAAAGAGAAGTAGCTAGATGGCCTGGATGTTGGGAACAGGCACAAGTTTTAGTTTATGAACAAGAGAAATCTACAAAGGATGGAAGGAGGATTAATGTCCTGCACAGCTCATCAATTAAAGTCAGAATATTTGCCAGAAGTGCAGAGAGTGAATGATGCTTGTTTAAAGTCCTGTGCCAATCACACCAAACTGTTTACATGGGTAGAAGATGAATCAGGCCCGATGACAGTGGTTCCATTGGTGAATGTGACATTGTGCTTCCAAAGAAAGGGGAAGAATTATGTGGGAAGAAATAAAGGCTGTAAAACCACAATCTATGTCATAAGAATGGGAGCACGGACAGCCGTCCTTATGGACCCATATTGGGCTTGTGGATCCAGAGCCTACATGAAGCTGCAAAAGGATTCGGGAGGGAGGTGCTCCCTGGTACTTATTCATGCTCCCTGGTACTTATTCACATTTCAGCATTAGTGATACCGAAAAGTGACCTGAATATTTGCGAATTTCCAAAGGCAGGTGCCCATTTGAGGAGAAGGAGATCACACGAGTTCCTCAACCAAACAAGGAGAGAGAATTACTTTTCAGCAAAAACAATAGAAGCTTTTGATGCTATTCCACATGAGCACAGGCTGTGCCTCGATATTCATGAATATCTTTACGCCTGGGATCCAGATGATGGCCAATGCTAAACGGCTACAGATTACCAGATGGGAACTCCTGCAGACAATCAATACCAGTATTAAGGGATTAAATGTGGTCAAGAAAGAGTTGGGAGCCATAAGACTGTTGACTCTCCAGAACAGATATGTCCTTGACATGATCACAGCAATGGATGGAGGTCTTTGTGACAAAATTGGGCCATCATGTTGCACGTTCATACCTTCTCATGATGACGAGAATGGGACCTTGACAGAGACCATAACGTTGCTGACAAACTTGCACAACAAAATGGATGATGAGACAGAAGATATCCCAGATGACAGTTGGTTTGCGTCGATCTTCTCATGGGTGCCACAATGGATGGCGAATATCTTCAAGCTCCTCGGAGCTGTACTCATGATGATGATGTTTGGATTCTGTGTAATCAGGATGATAATTACGCAGTGCAAGAAGACAACAAAGAAAGCAGTAGGAATGAAGCTCATCATTGCTGTTGAATCAGGGTTTGAATCAAATGATTTGACAGCTGAGGAAATCTGAGACTGCATAAAGGCTAGTATTTTAGCACCAGAGGGAACAAAGTTCCTGCATCCAAGAAACCACAAGAAGTATGTAGGACGATTGATGTATTGCAACCAAAATGGCTGATGTAGCCTTATGACCTGGAGTGTTGATGAACATGTAAAATCAACAGGATCCTTGAAAGGAGAAGTGAAAATGTGGACTCCAAAGAAGCACTTTTTCAAGAAAGGATGTTGAGGTGTGGAAGCTGATAAAGGAGTGGTCGATGAATCAACCAGAGGGGTGAGTGTGGAGGAGCAGCTGACTGCCTCTACAGGAAGTCCCGCCCCTATTCTGCCTATATGTTGGAAACTGGAAAATGTGACACGTGCAACGCCAGGAATGATACCTTTACCACAAAGAATCTTTGAGACAAGGTATCCATTGAGAAGACCCTATGAGAAATACCCGCCGAAAGACTGATGATCTCATGAGAAAAGCGCCCAAAGAAGTGTGAAGATGTGAAAAGGAGAAGCTGGTGACGTCATGAAGAATGAGTATGACGCTCTGAGAAGGATGGCCAGAGAAGAGAATGCATAGGTGATATAGAATCTTATGGCGAAGTAAAGAATCTAGAAGACTGTGTGGAACGGAGATTGCACGAGTGTGAAGAACACTGAAGAAAGTGCAAGCCATTCAATAGCTCTACATACGCTGTAACGCAGGTAGTCAAAGTATTCATAATGCTGGCTATACGTAGTACATAGATCACAGGCGGTGCTGCCAACATATATGTATATAGAGTTCTGGATATTCGATGATATATTTTAGTAAGTGAGTCTCCATGAAGGAAGATGGATTTGAAGCTACATGTGTCACTGCAAAGAATAGGCTTGAATTTGAAGCAGGATTAGAGAGGCTATCTGGTTTGATGTCAAATACTGGAAGCAGCCAATAATTGGTTATCAACATGCGGAGAACAGTACACCTAAGAAGCCAAGGCATCCCTTATTAAAGTTGCAAAGAAGGAATACCATGGATGCCAAGTGTCTTCATTAAAGACAAATACATGCTATAATACAAGCAAATTCACAGTCTCTGATCACGTGAGATGAGAATGAAAATAGATGAGAAGAGCATGGTCCACCAGACTGGAAATAGCAAGTGCTCACACTCCAATATATTCCCAGAGAGGAGGAGCTACTTCAAGACCAAGTTCAAAGACAATGTGAATGGCAGATGGCATGAGTGATGAGAGATGGCAGGCTAATTGAGTCCAACCACCAGCACCTGGGGTAACCTGGGGTAACAGCTTATGTGCTGCTAGAGTCTTGAATATTCCTGAAGGGTACAAGCGTGCCAACCAATTATAAAGGGCCGTATAACAAAGAGCCTTATGGTTTAAGAGCCAATGAGGTGTTGTGTTTCTAAATATTGTTGAAGATGACTTGCACAAAGGGAGAGCATGAGTGGCCCACCTGACTATATAGACACAATCACAGTGCCAGCCCCTATGGAAGTATACTTAGATGTTCCCCTTGAGCCAACAACAATCTCATGTTGGTTTTTTTAATTTGCCACGTAGTATGACATCATGAATGATGCATTTTTGCTATAAAGATGTGATTTTTTGTAAACGTTGTTCAGATCATGACATCCATTGTACTCGCTGCTTTAGATAATTGTTAATAAAACAGTGTTATTTGCTAACTTCCTGAGTCAGTCTTTTTGCATAGTTTTAGATGTTCTTCTCTGTCCCATCCACAGTACGACATGTTACCTTGAGTAAAAGGTCCTAAGGGTTCACTGGGATCAGGCGTCCACCGGATTCTCTCCTTTCAAAATACTTTATGGTAGAGAACCAAGAGATGTTCTAGACATGCTCTGGGAGACCTGGGAAGAAAGAGAAGAGGCACCTATTACCCTCTCACAAACTGCTACCTGATTGCAAGAGCATATGAAACTTGTTTGAAATCTAGTCTGCACTCGTGTGGAAAAATACCAAGCACAACAAAAGTCCGCAAACGACAAGAAGTTAAACTTAAGATCTTTTTCAGTAGGTCTAAAAGTATTAGTCCTCTTACCTACCTCAAAATAAGGGCCATATGAAGTACTATAGCAAACAGGGACCTGTACATATAAAATAGCCCAACCTGACAGAAAGCAAAAGACCCACCTCTACCACATAAATCTCTTAAAAGAGTGGAAAGAAAATCCTTCCACAGCCACTGCCTCGATACTGTCTTGTTTGGTACTAGAGGAAATAGATAATTTTGAATTAATTCCCCAAGGGCTATCTAGTAAACAGCAAGAAGACTTAAAAGATTTGGTCACAACATACCTTGATGTATTCTGCGATAAACCAGGGAGAGTGAACAGCACTTATCATTATGTCAGAACTCCAAAGGGAAAAGTGGTCCATCGGAACCCCTATAGACTCCCAGAATAGTAGTCGAGAAAGTGAAGAAAATTCTGAGGGAAAATATTATCGAACCCTCTTCAAGCCCATGCTCCTCCCCTTTTGTGTTGGTCACTAAACTGATAATTCCTGGTGGTTTTGCATAGACTTTCAACAGGTCCAAGGGGTACTGGCAGGTCCAAGCACATGGACGGATAAGGAAAAAGACAGCTTTCTCAACGCACCTGGGACTATTCCAGTTCAAAGTCCTCCCTTTTGGCCACACAGACCCCCAACACTTTTCAACAGCTTATGGACAGGATATTACAGCCCTACTCTGATTTCTGTGGGGCTTATATTGACGAATTACTCATCACGCGCCCAGATGCCTGCAGGCTTTCGGCGCGATATAAACACATAAACATAAACATTTATAGTAAGACCATCGTTTCCTTCTCTTTATTATTATAAGAGCCCTCAGAGAGGCCGGCTTAACTGCCAATCCAGCCATATGTAAGCCTGCTCAATCAGCCGTAAAATACCTCTGCTTCTTTGTAGAGAATGGCAGTGTCCAGCCTCAACAAGAAAAAATGAAAGTAGTCCTAGATACCACCACACCTAAGACCAAGAGAGACCCCAGAGCATTCTTAGGGTTAATTGGTTGTTACCGTAGGTTTATCCCTAATTTCTCGGAACAGAACAGCTGAGTTGACAGACAAATTAATAAATGCTGAACTCCAGAAGATTCACTGGACTGACAAGGATGATGTATGTTATAACAGATTTAAAAAAAACCTGTGCCAGAACCCGATCCTAAAGGTAGTGGATTTTTTCCAGAAGAGTTTGTGTTATAACCTGTAACCTCTCTTACAGGGTTAGGAACAGTTTTTTTTACACGTTTGTGATGGAATAGAACACCCTAGCCTATTTACTAGTCGAAAACTCTTCTCACGTGAAAAACATGACTCAGTGTTAGAATAAGAGACCCTTGTCATCAAATTGGCCCATCTAAGATACTATCTCCTAAGAAGGAGGTCCACACTCGTCACAGATCATTCTACATTAGTGTGGATAAGCCAATGAAAGGACTCTAACCTTTGAGTCATGCAATGGTTCTTAGACATGCAACCCTACTGTTTCATTGTGGAGCACCAAAGAGGTAAAGACCAAGGGAACATCAATTTCGTTTCTCGGTCTCGGTTTCCCTGTGAAACAGATGCAGGCACATCGCATAGGGGAAGGGCATGTGAGAAACCAGAAGGTGTATCACCCACTAGTCCCCCGGGCTCTGTCATCCAGGTGTCCAGGACACGGCCATCGCTTTTGGGTCCAGTTCCAGGGGGTGGACCAGTGCGGGAGGATCACCTGCATGAGGGGTGTTCGGGGAGTAGGGTGCCGGATGGTGAGACACAGTATCCCCTTCCCTGTAACACCTTTACTCCATACCATCAGGTAGTATTTTAAGGAACTCAACCCCCCCTTTACAACATGAGCCCTTTCTCACAGACAGCCCGCTATGAGAGAAAACGGACTAACACCCACACGGATAAAAGGCGGAACACGAGAGCACACTCTGAGCGAGGCAAAGCACATGAGGAAACAGCAGTTCCAAAATGGCAGTTTAACACAAAGAGAAAGACGGAGAAACAGAAGGGGATTGCAAGGAGGGAAGTTCCCTCAACCTTTTTTTGACAAGGAACAATTACTTTCATGAAACCTTGAGAATAAAAAACGTAAGACAAGGAAACCCAGCTGAATAACCCTGTATTGTGTGTCATGGGTACTCGGGGCTCTCCCATGTTGATAATCAAGGCAGGGAGAATTGCCAGCTGCTGTGGTACTTTCCTTGGTGCCAACAACAAAGCAGCATCAGTGAAATCAACACAGCCAGTGAATTGGGGAGACCGATACAGGACCGGTCTGTATTGAGGCCAAAGTTGCAAGTGACAATAATGTATGGCGAGCGTTAATACGAACATTGTTCGAAATGTGTGTGATAACTAACGCAAGTGAAGTGAATGGCAGATGAGTGATTGAACTTTTGAAACAAAGATACAATGCCTTTGACAGAGTGGTCCGGCACAACGTGTGTCCTCAATCGAAGATCTCTGTAAGGTATCCAGCTGAGAGTTAACAAAAGTGGCAAAGGATTGTGAATTGAAGTGGTCCTGCGATGGGTCAATCATAATCCCACACACAGTCGAAAGTCTTCGATGTTGATAAAGAAAGTTTATGTCAAAGTAGATCAAATTGGTCCGAGATCAGCAGAGGAATATCAATTGAAAACTTTGGGTTAAAGCATGTGTGTTTTATTGGTCCGAGCCCAGCGGAGGGAGACTGATTGACTATTTGATGTCAAAGTGGATCTGAACCCGGGGCGGCGCTAGAGAGCCCGACCAAGATGGCCACAGGTCTGTGAGCTCTCGCACACCTCATAAAGATAAGGACCCTATCCAGCTGAATCCCCCATCAGAACCTTCTCATGAGCAGTGATACAGTGAGGGGAGAAGCGACTGAGTAGAGGGAGAGCAATCCTGGGCAGAATCGAGAGAAGTTACACCCCGGAATATCCTCTGCGAGCAGACCAGTGTGCAGCCTGAAACAGCAGGTTAGCAGAGAGGAGGATCCCCGACACGTGGCTGGGAGCCCTCTTCCAAGGCAAGTGGGTCCGCCGACGCGGGGTTTGGGGGGCTGCGGCTGCGGGGTGAGAGGGTGTCCCTGGTGCATAGCACACCTGCACCAGCGTTCTGCCAATCTAAAGAACAGTATGTGGTGCAGCTGGAGGTGCGCCCGGCGCTGGAGCCAGACGCGCAGGAACGACCAGCCAGTTGGTTGGAGCTGGGGGCTATTCTCACCAGCCTGCGGCGGATAGGCAAGACTGGTTGGGGACAGGCAGCCTCCGGACCACCATACGTGGGTCTGCACCAGGACGCACAGAGACACTGCCTGGGCAGCGTGGTGACTAGTGCTGAGGGATCGGCGGGTGGCAGGTGACAACACCGCCACGCCACAACAGGACACAGACCGCCATAACTCCGGCGGTGCATCTGAGGTAATAAGCTGCGCCTTGGAGATTCTGTCTCTGTCGGGAGATGCGGAGGAAGCTGAGGGGCACGGACCGACCTTCCACCTGCATGGGAGCCGCAGGGCAGCACCACGATCCATGATGACCGGGAGGCCATGTTAGAACACTGTGGATCTCAGAACGGCTGCAACATCACCCACTGACCAACACGGCCGCAGCTGCCCGGACGAGCCCGCGAGTGCTCAACAACACAGTCACACGTGGATCGCCCAAACGCAGATATAGAATGTGGACACTGGAGGGGTAAACATAATCCCCTTGCTAACTGTGATATAAGGGCGCCAGTGATCCTTGACTTCTATGACACTGGTGCCTGCGCAGGGTCCACCTCATGGCACGGATCACCCTGCATTCGCCTGGCACACAGTTGGAGGGAATGCTGCAAGGGAAGCACTACAGGAAGCCTGAGAGCATTTGGCATTTAACAACACAAAAAAGACAAACAGTGAGCACTTGTGAACTTGCAATCCCCGTTACCCTCCCTCCCCAACCCCGGTACACCCCCACCAGTCCAAATGTAGACATTGTCCATATGATTGAACTAGTTAGTCTTTTATTCCTTGAGTTACATCCGTCTTATACTCGTTTGTTAGCATTAATGTCTCTCTGTTTCTCTCTCCCTCTCTCTCTTCTCTCTCTCTCGCTCTCTCTCATAGATACATTGTAGCTGATGTGTAACGAGTATCTGGATCTAAGACATGTCACATGAGCAAATGGGGCAGTACGGAGACTACGCTCATTACCATAAACTACTTGATATTGCTTAGTTGATGGAAGAACCCTTTATTCAGAGATATCACAACCTCAGACACCTATTTTAACATCAATGGTATGGTGGCTGGCAGGCTGAGAGACCCTTCATACCTCACTCTAATTTGCTCAGGTGCTGGGGTTAGTGGCCAGTTGAGACTTTTGCCCTTTGGGGAAACACCTCACGATGCAATGCCCCCCCGAACCCCATGTCCCCCAACCATCTTTACCTATTCCCTACCCCCAACACCTTATATGCCCTTTCCAACCGCCCCCTAAAAAATTCAATGAACTTTTTTGTTATAATATACACTTTGAAATGCCTGCCGTTGCAATTGCAGGCGATGAAAGGACCTCGTACCCTCTTCATGAGCTCCTTGGAAAACGTAAACCACGGCAGGGATCGGTATGCAGTAATCATCTCAATTTAAGGGCTGTCCTTCCAGAGATGGAGAGGGGCTGTCATTAGGATATGTACAAGGTGTGAGCTGTCTCGACGTGGGGTCTCCTGGAGCCAGATAGGTACCATCCCACACATTAACAGCTATTTGTACTACACAAGGGAGAGGATGGGAGAGAGGGGTGGCCATTCTAGAATAAGCTGGGATTTACTGATTGTCTGCCCCAATACAATATTTATACTTTTACAGAATTTGATATGATTTCTGTGATCAGTGTCAAAAATGTATGTTTCCATGGTTTTCAAACTTGACACAATATATACTACAGGGCCTGCTGTAGCGACCCTCTAGTTATGGTTAAGTTGCTCAAACCATGGGAAGAGCAGTTTTTGGGCAGCTTATAACTCTTGGCACCGTTCGACGAACCCTCACCAAACTGTGCAAAAAAAGAATATATGGTCACCTCTGAATGATTTCACAAAGTTTGTTGTGGTTTCATCAAGGGGGCAAAGTTTCCAGGGGGTACCAAAACTTTAGAAATAGTCATAGACATAATGGAAAATAAAATGACTGAAAAGTAGGCAAAGAAAATATGTGATATGTCTGTCCATTCCACAGACTCACTTACTGATTCAGTGTCTGTGGACGCCTCTGGACCAATCAGGGGACCGTGTGGTGTTCACGGACATCAAATGTGCAAACTGATTGGTTGTTGAAAAACGGGTCATGCCTCCAAGAATATAGACAATAGTCATGGTCATGAGTATAGCAATTATGGGTACTGTGTGGAGAGTATGAATCGGACACTGACCATTGCCACAATAATATGTGTATAGTAATTATAACTACTCTACGGTGAGTACTCACTATTTGTAATATGGTGGAAGGATATTATTGAAGTGTACATAGTATTTATAATCCTACCAGAATTGTGGATACTGGATATGACTACAATAGTTTGTCCTCAGTGATTTTGTTTACAGTAGTATCTTGATAGAAATTGATAGTGGGAATGGAGGCTTAGTTGAATATTGTAAGAAGGCTGTAATGTAGAATTGTAGACACTGGTGAAACGTATAATAATTTGCCCCTAGTAATTATGACTACAGTAATATGCCAAGAGTAATTGATACTGAGTGTGGCTCATTACTTGAATATTGTAACAAGGCTGGAATCTGTGGTTCTTTCTCTGTGAAGAAAAAAACTACAATTTGTTAAAGCACATACTTTGAAACATTTAATTACATACAGTTGTACATATTGATTTAGTTTTTTGGCCCTCATAAATAGTACATTGTATGTACTATGTTTGGTAAAACATGTGTGCATGGTACACTGTTGTTGTAATACATGAAGTAATCATTGGGTCATTGAGAAATAAATCCATGGTAGATTGAAAAAACCCTACTGTATTTAGATACAGTTTGTGGCATTTAGATGATTTTAAAGTATATACTTGTTATAGAATACATGTGTGTGGTACTATGGATATATTATGTAAGTATAAGTTTGATAGCATGTTTGAAGTGTGTTGTAATGAAGGGTATGTTTAATGTAGTTAGATACCCGTTGGTGTATTCTAACTTTCGGGTATTAAAACTACTATTGTAGTGCTATGGATGCATTATGTAAGTATAAGTGTGATGGCATGCTTGAGGTGTGTTGTAATGAAGGGTATTTGTGAAGTATTTAGATACCCATTGGTGTATTTTTATCTGTGTACTTAGTGAGTACATTTGGGTTGCAAGAATATTATGTAGGAATTTGTTAGATTTGCTGGTAACCTATGTTTTTGAGTAACGGAAGTGTTGTTACATTCACACCATGGCATATGCAGTATAGTGGTCTGAAATGGTTGTGGCACCAGTGTCGTAGATTATTCCTACTGTTGTGAAGGTTTTCTTGCCAAGAGATACTCGGTCTTGTGTAAAGGTAGTGAGCTTTACAGTTATTTTTGGTGCCATCTGCATTATACCATAGAAGCATTATCATGACATATTGGCCGTGTGAATGTATTTGTATGCTAGAGCAATTGTCTGAATTGCAAAAAGAGCATAATATGCCATGATTTGCATTCTGCAGAACTTGGTGGAAGGGGAGAGTGTCTGAAGAGGCTGCCCCCGCTCTTTGATTTCTTGCAGTGTAGCTTGACGTGATATAATGGGGTCATTTCCTCTAACTCACCCGAGCCCTAGCTGGAGCTGGTGCTGGAGTGGTGTGGTGGGGTGCAGGAGATGCAGTCTCTTAGGCTAAGAAGAGGCTTGCAAATGCAAACCTCCAAATGTTGAAGCGGGCTGTGAAATATCAAAGGCCTAAGAACTGCAGAGCCTTGCGATCCTTAAAATCCATCAAGGTTTTTGCGCCCACTTTGCTATGTTGCTGCAGTAATGCATTAAGGTGGTGGAGGTTGGAGGGGGGCTTTTCTTTGCATTGCATAGCGATTGCCTAGTGATTTCTAACAAGTCGCACCATAAACAAAAACAGAAAACGGGCCTCTATCTGCCCCTAATTATTCTATGAGAGTGTGGAGTGTGCACAGAGTGTCCCACGGCTTAGTGGTCCTGTGCTCGGCTTTGCTCTGCTCTGTTGCTCTCCTTGTTACCATTCCACATCGGACACAATTTTATTCAGTTGAAACTTGAGCTGGTGAACGTGATTGTGCAGTGCGCTGTCTGGGGTCTGTGGGCTTTAACGGCCGACTCCGGATCCACAGACTTCCTGGACTTAATTGGACTCAGAGTCTGGTAATACCTGGTGATACCTGATAACGGGTTTTCATTTCCTCTACAGGTTTTTCTATTGGGGGAATGAATAAGCGATGGGCTACTGACTCCATTGCGGCATGAGCTGCAAAGCGTGCCACAATGGTAGATACTAATAATATGGGGACACGCAGTGATACTGCTGCCCTTGCTGCTGAGCCCATTGGTTGTACGCCACGGTCAGGGATACTACTGAAGTAATTGTTTCGCCTGATAATAAGGATATTCTGTTGGTTTGAGATGGTTTGAGATGTTTCTAGTAATCTCCACCAAAGTGAAATAACACTTGACACTATACCTGATGCAGAGCTTGCTACAGAGTCTGAAGTCATTTGTATTACTCTTCAGGATAATGACAAAGACAAAGATATTGATAAAGAGGAAGCAGAACTTACTGCAGTTTCAGCCCCAAAAGACCATTGTTTGCAAAAACGGGCGTCTAGGTCATGCGCGCGGAAGACACATCAAATTGGGAACTTCTGGCGTAGGTCACTGATTAAGATCACTGAATTTTATCCTGTTCACAATGAGACTGCTTCGGGAGTTACGGGTGCTACCCCCAACCTCATTTCTAAAGATTTGAGCACCCAATTTATTCCAGAACTTTCGGTAGCTGCACCATGTCTTCATTCCAAACTGATTAAGACAGTTGCATGTGCCTTGGGGCGGGGGAGGCCTCCATGTTCATGTGCGATCCCTTGGGGGTAGTCCTGGGCTGGGATCAAAAGGGCGAGTACGGAAACACACTGGTCATGGTTTGAACTCATTGTGGCAGGAAAAGCGGTTCCTGCACTAGTCGGGTTTCGCCTCTGGTGATTGTCCTGGGTGACCAGGTAGCTAATTGTGTGGGGGCAAGTCATGTGGTTACTAATAATACTGGTTTCTTTTCCTCCAACAGCCTGTGTACCTGCTTGTGCCCTTGCTATAGACAACCAGGTGGAGGATAGTGTGGATGTGTATGCTCCAGCTGTAACCAAGTCCAATGTGTTTACTGACATTAGAGATTTTGAGGAAGCTGACAACTTAAGCACATTATCAGGGGACATATCTTAACTCAACACATTTATTAAATCTACAAAATGATAGTGTTGCAACTATCACGTCACCACACCACCCATCAAAGCCTTGATAAAAAAAAAGTTTTTTAAAAAAAACCTTACCCGAGTCCCCGGTGGGGGGCGAAGGCAGCCTCTCAGCCGTGGGGAGGCTAGGAGCAGGGATGGCCCTGCTTCCAGCCTCCTCATTGGCTGAGGGGCCGCCACGCACCCTGCCGAGGACAAGGCGGCTGGAATCCCGGCCGAGAATCGAAGGATTCTCGGCCGGGTAAGGACCCGGCGAGAGCCAATCAGAATGCATGTTGCATTCGACTTGACTCTCGCCGGGTACTAATTACTCAAATAGGCAAAGACAGAATAAAGCAAGCAGGAGGAAACCTGAAAGTGAAAATGACGGCAATAGCCAGCTTGCGAGGAAGTGTCTAGCTGTGACCAATACTGCTGTTCTGGGCACTGGGCATGGTTGTTGGATGGGGAAAATAAAGAAGAAACGCAGCACAACTGGAAAACAGGAAAAGGGAAGAGCAGCACTTCAGAACAAGTGTGCTGTTTGAACATCCTTTTCTGTTGAGGAAGAAGACACGTGTGAGCTGAATACTGTTTATTTGACAAAAACAGGCCGTAAGAAAGGTTGGGGAGGGAGCAATACACGAAAGGGTGGTGTTGTACACAGTGCCCTTTGAGGCAGGGCCAGAATTCAACCTTAAGCATCTGTTCTCAGCTCCCATTACTACCCCTGCTCCCAAGCCTGTGACTGGGATTTCTGTCTCTGTACCCGATTGCAGGTCTTCGACTGAAGAGGTTTTGACTGATGTTTGTCCAATTAGTTTAGTTTAGTTTAGTTTATTATTTGATAATGCGCTCAAACCTCTGGGGTAGCCGCGCGCAGCGGTAACAAGAATACTTAAGCTTGGTTACATACATTGGATGCATTACATGTTATTACAATATTTACAGTACAAATATACGATCTGTCAGTACATCACATCGCACATGTTTATAGTATAGGTTTCAAGGTAGTACAGGTTTTAGGATATTTACATGATATGGCATTATATCATATCATGATATGATATGATATTATATGATATGGCATTTATAACACACCTATACGCAAGTGTTTATATGGCGCGACAAGGCAAGGCAGGGGGAAACAGAGGGAGGACAGACTACGTTCCTACTAGGCCAGCTGAATTCAGATCGCGCAAGTGCATGGGAAGGGGAAGGAGGAGAAGTGCGGGGGAGAAAGGGGAGAGGACAGTGAAGTACATGGGATAGCAAAAAAACAAAAATAAACAGTAAGAAAAAGCACGGCCAGCAGGTGGCAAGCGCAAGTATGAGTGCAGATGTCAGGTGTCAAGTGCTGGTAGTGGGACTATAGGGATACAGAAACAGTCCCACGTGCAGGGGGTTACCAGGAAGGCAGTGCAGGAGGGAGTGCAACTGGCGGGGGAGGTGACAAGGGCCCGAGATCAGAGGGTGACCAGGTAACCAGTGCAAGTTCAGTTTCAGCCAGGAAGTCAGCAAGGTAGAGGAGGAAAAAAAGCAGAAGCAAATTGAAAGGTTTTGAGGTGCTTCCGGAACCGAAGATGATTCTCATTAAGTTTCAGGGAGGCATGGAGGCTGTTCCAGAGGGAGGCTCCAGCTGTAGAAAGAGATCTACCACCAACTCATTGCTTGGAGAAGCGACTGACCATGAGGGAGTTTGAGGTAGATGAGCGAAGAGCTCGAGAAGGATGGTATTCAGGGAGAGAGAGTTGAAGGTAATAAGGCCCCAGGCTTCAGAAGGCCTTGTGGATGATGCAGAGGGTTTTGAACTTAATCCTTGCAGTCACTGGGAGCCAGTGCAGAGATTTCAGTCCTGGAGAGATACGATTCTGGGTTTGAGGCCAAGGACAAGTCTTGCGGTCCTGTTCTGAATAAGTTGCAGAGGGCGGAGAGTAGAGCAGGCAGATTTAGAAAGAGGCTGTTGCAATAGTTCAGCCTAGAGAGAACCAGAGCTCTGGAAACCGTGAGCTTCTGCGGGAAGGAGAGGAAAGGAAGAATGCCTCTGAGGAGGTGCAGTCAACTAGTTCTCTCATCAGATCGTCCAAAGGACATTAAAGAGAAGGCTCTGAAAATTCAGAGTCTTTTCATTCTAGTCGGCATGAATATTTCAACTGCTCGCATGTTATGGTGCTGTTCCAATCTATCATCCCGCTATGAATTATTAGAAATAGTGACATTTGTATAATACATCAATGTGAGAATGAGGAGTTGGTGACCTCTATGGTTTCCTTTTTTTCAGAAATTCTGAGTGACTATGTGGCAGAGCATTGCCAACACTTTCTCCCGCTTGATTACGAGTGTGCAGTCGTGGAAGCAATAGAACTACAGTATGCAGTAGTACTAGTCGAATACCAAAACTACAGGAGGCAACAACTAGTATTAACTACTGGACTAAACAGTCTTCCGCAGCTGTACACTCAGTTCTGACATCGGGAGAAGCTTAAGAAAGGCCCACTCTCCGAAAAGGTTTCAGAGCCACTGGCTAGGGATCAGACATAGACGAGAGTCACTGGGAATGGTTAGCCGTGATGGTGTGTCAAAGAAGGCAACAATGTTCCTAAACCACTGTTCTTATTGATTTATTGGAGCACTAGGGGTCACCAGCACTTGCTTGGACATGATGGTCTCCTGGATAATATTGACAACTCTAGTATTGTCATGTTTCAGGAGACCTGGCTAACTGTGCCCTTTGTGTTGCAAGGGTGGAACATCATTAATAAGTTAGTGGTGAAAGGACCTATGGGAAGGCCCAAATGGGGTTTGATCTTCTATTGATTACAGAGCAGCGTTTTACACTGTTGACAGAACACATTTGTGGAGGAAATTGATAGGCTGGGGGATTCCGACAGGTCTGCTTAAAATGTTAATGATGCTGCATGATCAGACTAGGGTCAAGGTGTGGCTAGAAGGTAATGGGGTGACTACAGGTTGGAGTAAAACTGTAATTTAGC
This sequence comes from Ambystoma mexicanum, assembly GCA_002915635.3. Lineage (NCBI taxonomy): Eukaryota > Metazoa > Chordata > Amphibia > Caudata > Ambystomatidae > Ambystoma > Ambystoma mexicanum. The sequence continues at coordinate 1,219,423,780 of CM010938.2, forward strand.
CCCATGTTGTTTAATTTCTATTTATCTGACATGGGCAAAGCGTTGGTGGACCACAAATGTATTCTGCCTAAATTTGGTGGGTTACGCCGATGACATGCATCTTGCTGGACTTAACCCCAGCGGGTCTTCAGTCTGCATTAAGCAACTGCCATATATAAAGGGTTTTCAACTCTCTGAAGGTAAATACCACTAAAACTAAAATTATGGTATTCGATTGTAGACAAAAGAAGGCTGCTAGATTGAACTGGCATATGAATGGAGAAACATTAGAAGAGGTCCAACATTATATGTATCTTGGTATCACCTTAGATACCAAACTTAATAGTGTCACCCACTTAGACTGATTATGGATAAGAACCGCACAACTTGGTGGTGGCATTGGCTCCTTCTCGCATAAGGGAGGGGGCTATTCCGTTGGAATTTTGACTAAACTATATTCCACAAAATGTTGCCTGTCATTGTCTATGCGGCTGAGGTTTGGGCACTAAAATGTATTCCAGGTTTGTCTAGAATCAAAACGATGATTCTAAAGAGAATCTTGAGGCTCCCCATTATACATCAGCTGAAATGTTTTACTTGGAGTTTAATATATTACCAATTAGAGAGTGTGTAATGCTGAATTGTTTAACTCTTCATTGGAAACCGGCCCATGCTCATAAAAACTCACTTATGTGTTGGTTGGTTGAGGTTTTTGCTAGCAAAATATCTTTTATGCGGACAAGTGTTGTGGCAAAATTAAAGCATGAAGTAGGCAAGTGGAACTATAGGATGCAGGGTGATGTTTCTGTTATGACATTGGGCCTCATTACGAGGAGGGCGGTAAGGGGTTAACAGCGCTGGTAAAGGTGCCAGAGCCGTTAACCCCTACCGCCCCATTATGAGGTCTGCTCGCAGGACCCGCTCAGGACGCCTGGTTTTACCAGACGTCCTTAGCAGGACCCGCAAGCGGCCCAGCATGCTAACAACGAGTCCGCCATTAACCGGCCTGTTGTTAGCATGCTTCCCATTCCCATTGACCCCTATAGGGGCTCAAATGGGAATGGGGATGGACCGGTCTGGGTTCCCTGAATGGGGAAATACCAGGCCCTCCAAGGTCGGAATGGCCCGGTATTTCCCCATTCAGGGAACCCAGACCCGGGTTTGGGGGTAGCCAAAGGCTACCTCCAAACTTGTAATGAGGCCCATTGGCTACTTTCAAACATTCTATGAAGGTTTTACTAAGAGTTTTTACTTCTGATCAGCTGATTGTCAATTTAGCAATGAAAACCACTGGAAAATGCTTTGTTCCATACATATTGGAACAGAAGCATTCACCTGCATATATACAGCACTTTATTGACAGCTCCCTGGTGTGGGATAACCTGAGACTCAAATTCAATTGTGCAAAAACTCTAGAGATCATTGGAGGTTGGCTAAAGATTCCTCGGAACAAAAGATAATGTCGTCTCTGTGGAGATTTACATTTGGAGTCTGTACCCCACCTGCTTTTTGAATGTATCGCATTGACGGATCTACGAGTTTGGGCAACCAGAGCTGCTGGTCTTGCTTTGTCCATTGTACTTGAAAAAACAGTGGAAATGTTTTTATCTCTGGCCAAGATGAAGGATGTATTATTCATTTGACTAATCTCTGGAAGAGAATTCGAGAGATTTTATTGATTTTAGAATTATTAGGTTTTCTTGTGTTTATCCTATTTATGTATTGGTGAGTGTATTGTATTATGGATTGTATATGATGGTTGTATTTGAAGTTACTTAATTTATTAACTGTATAATACTAATAACAAAATGTAAAAAAAATGCATTCAGAATTTGGTATGGATACATACACAAATCGTTCATTAGGGATGGGCGCTTGTGAAACATAGTTGCAGAGAGTGCATGTATGTTCCCACGTGTATGAAATCTGGAAGATTTCATTTATAGGATATTTTTGGCTTCTAGTACTTGTAGTAAGTAGATTAGGCATTCTTGTGGATCTTCCTGTGTATTTATGGTGCATTTTACCATTCCTGCACAGTAGTCCAATTCTAGCCTTATACCTGAGACACTGTAGGTGCTGTCAGGAATATTTGTGGCATTTGTATGAAGGACGGGCATTTGCAAATGCAACAGGTCCAAGCCATTTAAGTACATGTGTGAACAATTGGTGGCAATTGGAAGAGAATATTGATTGCTACATTTACATAGCAATTTACTCCAGTTGTGTTGCTGAATTTAAATGGACCAGGGAGTTGTGCCTCTGTATCCTTTGATGGGCCTGCAATTGTTTTTTGAGAAGAGACATGTGTCTCTTTGTTTTTTGATGGTGCATGCAGTTGTTTTTGTACTAGAGAGTTTTTGTGCATGTATAATTTGATGGACCAGCAGTTGTTCTTTGTTTTTGTGGTGGTATTGCAGGAAGATTTGGTATAGCTTCTGTTTTTATTAGTTTTCTTTTTAACGATTTTGATTTTTCAGGTACATGGTACATATCTAGATGGTGTACAGTGCAAGTTACCTGCTGTATTCTAGGATGCAAGGAATGTCAGCATTGAGTTTGTTTGCATCAAAGTTAATTAGGAATAGACCATTGGGTGTACAGAGACGTGAAAGTGCTGCATAGCTCAAACCTTCTTTGTAGACTGTGCTTCCTTTGTCGATCAGTGTGTGGTCTAGAGGTAGACCCTGCAACTTGTGAATAGTGATAGCATAAGCAAGCGACAGAGAGAATTGTTCTTTGCATACATACATATCTTTGAAAAGAAGGAAATGTGCTATTGTGCGGCCTATTCTTTTAACTTCGGCAAGTTTGTCAAAGTGGATGTTGACAAACTAAATGTTGTTGTCATGTGGATGTGTTTGGAAGCAAACAACTGTACCAATTGCTCCACTGACTAAACCTTGTTCTAAGTCAAGTTTACGTTTTAAAATTACTTTGCGGTTTAGACACAGAGTTAATAGTTTTTCTAATCCAGCTCTGTTGGTGATACATTTTTCTTTAGTCGTGTTGTTGCTTGTTGACACATAGGGAGTGTCATGCTGTGCACTTCTAGTTTGTCTGTGGAGCTGATATACACTATGGTTTGCATTACTTTTTCAACACTGTGTCATTGAATTGAGTACAGCTTGCAAGTGTTAGCATTAAGCACATGCATTTTAGATTTTGCTGAGTTAGTTGTTCCATGACATCAGGGGCAGATGTCTTTTGTCCATGCAGCTCATGGATTACTCTAGTTTTTAAAATGGATTTTCCATCTTTAGTAAGCAGACCAGTGAGTTAGTTCTCTATAGCTAAATTGTTCCCGGAGATTTACATTCCCAATGCTGTAGAGTGTATTACGGCATTGTTTGTGTCCTACTGTTTTGAAAATGGATTGACCTTTTACTGGTGTTAACTGTAGGAGGCCTACCAAAACGATAACGTGTTTTCCTCTAAATAGTTGTTCGTAGTCAGTTTTTAGGACTTCTTGCATTCTGAGATGAATTAAAATCAGCATGAGGTTGGAAACCATGCTTAATTCATCAACCAGGAGGTCTTTCATTTGTTGCAGAATTCTGCGCACTTCAGTAGCAGCTTCTGCTGAAAATTTGTGGTATTCTAATTTGTTTTGATATTCTACTCAGAGAAGAAGTAGTCGGTGTAAAGTTATACAACCTATGTTGTAGCCAGCTAGACCAGTGGAGGCTGTTACAACAGCTGAAATGTTATTTGTTCACTCTTGTAGAGATTTCCTGATTCTTTTAATTAAGAAGGTTTTGCCAGAACCTGCTTGGCCACTTACATACAGGAGCAGAGGTTTATAATTTTGAAAGCTACAAGTTTTAGTTTCATGTTTAAGTCCATGTTCAATTTCTTCAGTGACTTCTAGGTAAATGGTGAGTTGTTCATCATTTAGCTGTGGTTTGATCACTGATAAATCTTCTTCATATTCTTTAGACTGCTATATGGAGTTGTATACCTCAGTCCTGACTATGTTGCTTCATTTTGAATGAGTGGTTCTCAAGCGGTTCTTGCTTCCTGTAAGAGAAGGTTGACTGCCTTCAGGAGTGTATTTATCTAGTAGAATTTCAATGTCTTCCTCTGTTGGTTCATTGTCAACATTTGTTTGTATTGTTTGAAATGACATTTGTTATACTGCTTTCATTTGCTTTGAATGCACTTCAAATGAGTCATGTCACCTAATAATTCTTTCTTTTCTCCAAGGTTTAAAAGTTGCAGTAGGGCCATGTAATACAGTTCTCTATGTTGTGAGTTTTAAATGATAACTTATATGATTAATTAGGCTGTGGTAAGTTTTACTAGGCTTCCTTTACAAGTTCAGACTGAATATTTGCCAACTGTGTCGTCTGGCATAACATTGTTTTTGAAGGAGTAGTTTTGGGTTATGTCGTGCAGGCACATGTTTTCCAAAGCAGTACTTCTGTTTGGATAGTATGTGTCAATAAAATTGTTTTGTAAAATGTACTGGCTGTTGGGATCATTTGTGGGTATTCTTTCTATTTCTTGGTAGGATGTTAGTACCCTTTTTCGTGATGAAGCTGGATCATGATTTAGCCAGACAATGTTTTCAGATTTCCCATATAGGAAATGGTCAGCTTTGTGACACCCGCATTCTCTATGTGACAGCATTTTGATACCAAAGCTGTACAATTTTTGTGAAAGGCTTTTGTCAGATGTTATGCCATCCCAAGGGTCTTTTTGTGACAATCAACAAGATGTTACCAGGAATCATTTGCAATTAAAGCAACACTGACCTGGATCAGAGGCAGCAGTGTGAGTAATAAAGACTCCTCCTGGTCGCCCTACCCTCCCCTAGCAATATACGGCTTGGAGAGAATAGAGTTTCCAGAGTTTCTGAGGAAGAAAACCCTGTGAATCTTCTCTGTGCGTATCCGGACTGCTTCTGATGACTGGAGGGCTGGGCTAGTAGGAAGACCATCTTCTGAGTTTACTGCAGACTTGTGGAGAGTAGAGCTACAATATAGTAAGAAGTCAATGGTGGTCATTACGAGTTTGGAGGTAGCCATGGTGCTATTAGCACCCTGGCTGCCTCCAAAGTCATGTCCGAATTCTATGAATGGGGATTTATAGGGTCATTCCAACCTTGGGGGACCCGGTAAGTCCCCATTCAAAAAACCCATCCCCATTCGAGCCTCCATGGGGCTCAATGGGAATGGGGAGGGAGCTAGTACGGGCCGTTAATTACGGGCCCGTTATTGGTTCCATGGTCCTTTAGCGGCTCCGTCTAAGGACGGCTGGTTTTACCAGCCGGCCTTAGTGGGACCTGCTAAGGGACCTTGGAATGCAGCGGTAAGGGGTTAACGGCACCAGCATCCTTACTGGCAACGTTAACCCCTTACCACCACACTCGGAATGAGGCCCAATTAATGAAATGTGGGAATGAAAGCCACAGGATGGACGAAACTCAGGAGAAGTGTGTTTACCCTTTGTGTCTATCTAGGAGAGAGCAAACTGGTTGTCCGGGAAGCAAAGTGTCCCAATGTGGGAAAGACAGACTGTTGTGTAGATGCACAGATTGCAGTTCTGATCGGGCTGGAAAGAGAAGGATTATTAGAGACAGGGTGAGAGACACGGATCTGGGCACCAACCTACCCGGCGCCGTGGTGAGGAGTGTGGTAGACGCGGTTGCCGATTGTTGACTCCAGAGATCACCGCCTCCTAATGGAGGCTTTGAGTGGGAGGAGCATAACACTGATGTATCGGAAGGCTCTACAAGTGAATGGAGAGAAAACTGGCAAGCAGCTGCTGAATACAAACAAAGGGGGAGAGATGAGAGGAAGGTCGGAAGGTGGAATAAGGAAAGGGGTATGTAAACAATGAGTTCCTACTGGGAGGGTGACGCCAGTGGGAAAACAAAGCTGAGAACGGGAGAGCCGCGGGTGAAATGACGATTCCTATTTGAATAAAATGAGAGATCAGATTAGGATAGAACAGATACAAAGTTTAGCATGGAAAACAAAGGCACAATCCTATGAACTCACAGAGCGCTTGCTAAGGAGAGCAGCTCCATTTGTGGCTCCAGATAAACTTCATCCAACTCACGGGGCGGAATCAGCCTCGAGCATGTACAGGGAAGGCCTGTAGCGCTGCAGGGGTATTCCAATATGCAGAACTAATCCACTTCCATCTCTGCCATACAGATCATTAGAGTTTATTCCTCATGACACTTTTAGCTGTGTGTTCTTAGCTTTGGTGAGATATATCTTGGAACGGCAGTGGAATTGTCTGCAATGTATTGAATGTCTATATTTGTATTCCACAAGAGGGCAATGATCGCATTGTAATCATTGATGTAATTGGATGCCTCATCTCTTCTAAAGTTGGTTTATTTTTAGGGTATTTCCCTTTTACACTGTGTCTAACAGAAGACATCAATCTATTTACTTGTCCTTTGGTGGAAACTGGCCTATGGAAGCCAAAGCGACATTTGGAAAAGTATTTACCTTTGTTTTTATATCAACATCAGCAGTATTTGCTTTCTTATATTTTTGGAAGCGTATGATTTGTGTACATAGGTCCCTATGTGTTGTTTCTGAAGAGCTGTCACAGGTAATGTGTTTTTGAATAAATTGTACAACAGTGAAATCACTGCCATGGCCAAATCCGGCAGCATCTTTTATCCACAAAAGCATGTGGATGCACAGTGCTCCTCTGGATTGATATTCTTTTCTCCAAAAGAAGTGTTGTACTTCTACGAGTGAAGGGGTCGTTTTATTGCAGATGTAGTGCAGCATGGCAATGAAGTGATGGTGAAAGCATCTTGGAACATTGACAGGGTCAACAGAACCGAATTCCCCTGGTGTTTTCGATCCATTCCCTCTTTATTTTGGTTTGCAGTGCACAAGAAGCCATGAAAGTCACCCGTGGGGGGCCTAAGTTCCTTAGCATACAACCTACATCAGTGCGACTTCGAAACCGGTATTCTTTTGTACCACATATGTTTACCAAGAGATGTGTGATACTTGACTACCAAACTTCTTCTTTGTCTTTTATCTTTTGAAGCAGTTAGGTAGCTGACATGTTTAATAAATGAAAGCCTGTTTTTAATGTGTGTGCAACTCCATAACATAGAGTTGCTAGTTTGCTTTTGAACATGGGGTGGAAAATGTATTCTACATTTTGTCTTCGTAAAGAGCGATATTCTGATGCACTAATGTGTGTGGCTCTTTCTTCATATCTTCCTCCTTTTCCTGTAGGAAAGAGTACAGGAAAAGAACAAGCTTCTACACTTTTCTCCCATATGCTTATTGGAGATGCTTTGGCTTGACGCAGTGGATATTTTTCCAATGCATCTTCTATAGTTTCTTTGGAATGTAGTGGGTGAATTGTATACTGGTCTAAAATGTTGGCTGCAGTAACAGGATCCATATGTCCAAATTGGCCAGTTTGTGGTGAATCTTCAATTATTTGGGTAGTCTCCCTTAAGTTTTCGACTATGTTTATTTGTATTCATTGTTTTATTCAAGATATTGTTGGGCTTGTCTGACTTTGTTTAAGTTGACTAGTTGCTGTTGCCAATTTTTTTTGTCTTTTGTTGGTATACCATTAACTAGTACAATCAAAGATGTATCTATTGGCCGTCCTACTTCTAGAGTTTCTACATTTTCTTTAAGATCTAAGAGAAAATATACTACTTTGCCACAAATGCCTTTTTGTAACTCGGATGGAGGCAATTTGGCAGTTTTGGGTTGAAGGTGTATTATAGCTTGAAATAGGGGTACTGTTTGACTTATGATGATGCTCTCATACAAGTTAAGTTGTCTGATAATTTAGAAATCGTCCCACTTCCACAAGCTATCAGTGATAACCTGTAATGGTATTTGGTTATACTAAAGCTTTGTATTGCAGTATGTGCAAACTATTGATGGGTCAGTTATTTTGTACTTTTCTGCTGTTAGATATTAAGCTAATTGGACCATTGGAATTCCTCATTGTCCTGTATTTTTCATGCAATATGTACTATTTTTGTACACTTTTTATAAAAAATTCTGCGACAACAGACACATACTTTGGTAATTCAGCAGATTTGTTTGAAACTTTGCTATTTCTTTTTTGTGTCTGTAAGGAGGTTGCTGTTTATGAGGTGTTTGCTAATGTTTTCTAAAGTAACTAGATTTTCTAAGTCAACTTCAGTTCCAAAATATTTACTTTGCATTCGGTCTATTTCTCGAAGGAGTTCTGTGGCTGTTCCATGCAGGAGAATGTTATTTAATTTTTGCAATTCTAGAATAGGACATTTTGCAATCTATGGACAAGGTTTCACATAGTGAAATGGTGTGTTGCTAACATTTTGATGTAATAGAAGGTGCTTTTGCAAGCAGTTTCAGAAATGTAGGCTAATGAATGTCTTCGCGTACTGGGCATTCTGTGGTTTGTAAAGTTTTGATTCTACTTTTGTCTTTTAGTTTCACATAGTGATTGATGAATTGTCATAAACATTTTAGCGCGTGGTGGCATATGTTACATATTGAGCTACATGTCCATCTGCACACTCGACAACTTGTTTGGACAAAAGGAACATTTGGTTGAAAGTTTGTTTTCAAAGATTTTTCTATAAGGGTCTCTTTTGCCATAATGTGTCTCCTAGCACTTCACAGCACTGCCCATTATTGTCTATGGCAATTGGGTTTATTTGATCTTGTTTATAGGTCTCTTCATTGAAATATGGGTCTGTGCTGCTTGTGTGTTACCATTCACCATCACAGAAGTTGGAAAAGGTTTCTACATTGACATTGCGCATGTTCAGAATTAATTTCTGTAAAATATTGATTATTTTAGTTAGTGGTTTCATTCTGTTTAAAATCATGAGAAAAAACATTTTGTTTAGTTGAAATGTGCTGTCAATCAGAGCTTCGAGGTTTTGTTTTTTAAAGTAATTTTTAAGCATGGAACGTGTCTTCTTAGACATTTTAATGAGATTTTTAAGATCTCTACGGTGGAATTTGTTTTGTAAAATTGGCTTTGGGTTTGGATAAATATGGCATTGAAATCGGGTGGTGCTGTATAAAATAAGAATGCTCATGTGATGAGCAATGGGTAATAAAATATTGATAGCAGAATGTATTGAGCAGTACTGTTGTTAGTGAATAAGGGAGTTGTGGTGTGATTCAATAAGTAGGAATATTATTCAGTGTTGAGGAAAATAGTGGTTGCTGTAATGATGTGATTTAGTGTACAAGTATGAGGGTTGTGTGGGTGTAATTGTAAAACAGCGAGGAAGAGTGTGCATGAGTGGTAATGTGTGTTAGTAATTTGGAATGCAATGAGTGTGAAATTTGTTGGGTCGGAATTGAGGACTTGAGGTGGATGGGGGTATGGAAGAATAAAGAAATTAAATTGTGGCATAGAAATTCATGAGAGGCAGTTATTTTGTTAGGCAACGAATTGGAGGTGTATTGAATAAAGTACAATGTTGACATAGGATTCAAAAGTGTGTGAATGATGCAATAGAATGAATAAGTGTGGAATGCAATATTGTTGAGTAGAAAACATACTGAAGGCTAATATATAGTGAAAGTGCGTTATTTCAATTAGAGAGCTATGCATGCTATATTAATATGCTTACTTTGTAGGACGTGAAGAGTTTTCTTTGTTCAGTAGCTGTCTTTGTCAATCTTGTTTTTCCTGTAATTGTAAAAGAAAGTTAGTTGGTATATGTGGTAATGGTGAAGTAGTTTAGTAGCAAATAGTGTTATTTATTGACATGGACGCAATTATTGGAAAAAAGAGTGAATAATGTTGTGCTATGCGTGGAGTGCTAAAGTATGTTGTTACAATCTGGGGCGTGCTTATATAAACTGTGCACTGATTGAATTGGAAAATTGCACCATATTAGCAGTAGGGCAAAGTGTGCCTTAACAGTGGGATACATTAGAAAATGATTGAACCGTGAAAAGTGCAGTTTGGCATATTATAAGCAACAGGGTAAAAATTGGCATGGTGTAAAAAGGATGCATTTTAGTGTATTTTTGCAGTAGAGAACAGTTTGCAATAGGGCTAATATTGAAGGGTATTAGCCGCATAGCGAAGGTTGCCTTAAGGTAAAAATGTATGAAAAATCTATTATTTTGCAGTTAAGCAATTTTTGTCCTGGTGCTTTTAATATGGAAACTGCACTTGTTGTGGTGCAATGGAATTGTAATGTGTAGGGGTGTTTTTTAAAGTAGGGAAAAATGTGGCGTAGGGGTAATACAGTCCGTGGAACTTTGCAGTTACGACAGTGTATGTTGTTAGTTCATGTGTTAAAGTAGTGGCTGGAAAAGAGTAGTCTTTTTTATGTAAGGAAAAGAGTTGTGTTTAGGTTTGCATGATTTTTGTAGGAATTTGTTGAAAGGCAAAAAATGTATACATACAAATGTATTTGCAAAATATTATAGCCACTCTGTTAAGAGGCACTTGTAATACTGTGCAACTATGTGACACGTGGTAGTATTGGGTGTAAAGCACTGTATGATATGATATGATATGATTATGGCATTTGTAACGGGCCTATACACAAGTGTTTCAAGGCGCGACGAGGCGGGGGGGACAAGGGGAGACAGACAACGATCCTACTAGGCCAGGTGTCATTCAGATCGCGCAAGTGCAAGGGTAGAGGGGAAGGGAAAAGTGCAAGGGGGAAAGGGAGAGGAGAAAGTGCAGGGTTAGTAGAATACAAGATAAATAATTAGGCCCAGCTGGTGGCAAGTGCAGGGTAAGTGCAGGGAGGAGGGGCTGTTGGGATACAGAGACAGTCCCGTAGTGCAGGGGTTGCCAGGGAGGCAGTGCAGGTAAGAGTGGCTGAGCCAAGGACCGAGATCGGAGTGGCCCAGTTGCAGATTCAGTGCAGGTTCAGTGCTTTTAGCAGGGGAGAGGGGGAGAGAAAGCAGAGGCAAAGAGGAAGATTTTGGGGTGCTTCCGTAACCGGAGATGGTTCTCCTCAAGTTTCAGGGAGGCAGGAAGGCTGTTCCAGAGGGAGGCCCCTGCTACGGAGGGAGATCTACCCCCAACTCGTTGCTTGGAGAAGCAACGAGTTCATCTGTACATTTAGCTGTAAGGAAAGCAGCTGTGTTTTAGTAATGCCTAGGTTCATTTGTATTTTAATAAGAAGAAATGTACAGTGTGTAGGTACAGCAGTAGTATGAACATTTTAATATTTTTGTAAAGGAACGGAAATGTAATTGGTAAACACTAGTATGGTACTACTATGTGGTATTTAATGTGAGCAGGTGGAGAATGGTGGCACTATAAGGGATGTGATAGCAAAGGTTGGAAAATATGACTTTTATACGTAAAAGAAATGCAAATGTGCATTTAGTAGAAAAAGAAGGTCAGGCGCGCACTCTGGTTCCAAGTCATTTAATCCTGATGTAAGTAATAACAGGGTTGAATCCCAACACAGTTCAAAAAATAATAACAGGGCTGAATCCCAGATGCAAATAGTCCCAACAATGTTCAAAAATTACCAGGGTTAAATCCCAACTGCTACAGTTCCAAAGCACAATAGTCAGTTCTACTCCTCCAAGTACTTTCAAGTCTCAAACTCTCATCAGGGAGGCTGTGTTAGCTGTGTTCCTTTTCAGGTGTTGCTAATTACTTTTTTCAATTTCAGTCTCAAAGGATTCTGGTTATTGTAGTGATGGCACAAGTGTTTCATTCAGGAGACCATGTGTGCATTTAGAGCTGACAACATTTGTAACTTTTTTTTACAAGTAAGGGAAATGTAATTGCAAAGGATTTGTAGAATGCTGTTTAGTGGCAGTTGATGTGAGGAAGTCCAATATTCTAGCAGTATATTTAACTGCTACTTAATGTGAGCAGGTTCAGTGTATTACAATACATGGAATTTGATTGCAGTGGTTAAAAAAGAGCATATGCTTATTGAGATGATTATTACACGGTAAGTGGAAGCAATCCTTTATACATATTTATGAAGGTGGTGAAGAAAATTACTTTTAAAAATAAAAGCACACCTGTTCTGTGTCTTGTTAGAGGTAGGTATCGTTGAATCAGCAAATTCAAAATCTGGGAGAGTTTCACAGTACTTTTTGATGCAGGAGGCTGTGAATGGCAGTAGGCATGTACTCTGAGAGTTGAATAGTACTTCTGAAGGGTTGAACTGAGGTGATGGGAGACAGCTGCGGGTATCAGGTGGCAGACAGTTTGGCGAGCGAGGCTGGACGGACGGCTGCAGGCTGGCCTACTTGTCAGCTCAGGGTCAGGAATTGTCTCAGTGCTGGTCGGTGGGTCTGAAGCACTGGTCGAGGCATCTTGGATGGCGTGAGCGACTGCAGCATATCAACAGTCAGTGGTGCAGTCGGTTGCAGCTCGAGGGGCTCGACTGGCTCAAAAATGTCCTTTAAGGTGGACATCAGTGGATGCTTGTCGATGCACTCCTAGCATCTTCACTGGGCTTGTGTCGTCCTTTAAGGCAGACGGCTCAAAGCTGAGGAGAGTGTTGCAGGCAACTGCCTTGTCCTTGGTTTGGTTCAGAGACTCTCTGGCACTTCCTACCTAGGAAAGTTTGCTGCAGTGCGTAGCAGGACATGCTATGTGCTGGCTGGGTACCAGTTCTGGAGCTGCTGGAGGGTCCTCTGGATTCAGTATCTCCCTCTGTTCCCTGGGAGATGTTGAGGGGAGGGTCTTGCTTCCCTCTTTGGAAATCCTGACCTTCCTTCACTGGCGGAAGCAGCAAGGCAGACTGCACCTTCAGCCAGGGTCCAAATGAGTTCTTCTTGTATTCCTTGTAAAGTCTTCAGATGATCTGCCCAAAATCAGGGTGCAGCCCTATTTTGAAGCCAAATAGGCCACAGTGATTGCTGTAGGCTAAGCCTACCTTCTTGAAGCTGCAGCGAGTACAGACTTTCTGTCTCCTGCAAACCACATTTGCGTACCTTCTGAATGGAGTCCCCCTGCAGAGGATGTCTACTGTAAACACCTATTTCCAGACATGACAGTTCACTGTACTTGATACTTTAGGGCAGGAGCTGGCTTCAGGTTGACACGTGCATATCAAAGATGTTGGGGTTTTCTGTCTATTTTGTTAGCCCTGCGACCAGGTCCCCTGTGGGCCTGTTTGAATGAATTCTGATTAGTATGCAAAGCTGCATCATTGATAATTAGGCTGGCCATGGCAGGAGGAAATATGTGACGCTCACCTGGTATCCACGGGGACGTCACTCAGCCTGTTCTGACTTCTTACGACCTTGAACCCTTCCCTGGAGTCTACTCGACTGGAGACTGGGCCTGAAACACAGGATTGGTAGAGTTTAACTCCCTATTGTCTCTGTGTGCTTGAACCCATCTTCCCCGGGGTCCAACCCTTCCCCTTGATCCACAGCTCACTTTGTTTTCTTGGAAAGTGTCCTGTCTGTCCTGCTTTCAGCAAAGGGGTGCGTTGATTGATGTGGGCTTGTTGCTACCTAGTTACTTCACTAGCGAGAGTCCGACAGGTTAGTATAATGAGTCTTTTGAACAGTTCTCTAACTTCGTTCCTTTCCTTCCTTAGATGATGGCCGGCGTCCGGGGATGGCGGCGTGCTGCTGAGATGAGTAGCGCTGACGGTGAGTGAGAGCGCGATGCACAATGCGCGATGCGCCCCTTTTGTATTTGTATTGAACTGATTTCTTTTTCTGTGTCTTTTAGGTGCCGCAACGTTTTCAGCGTGGATGCCGGTTATGAAGAAGAAATGCGGTGAGTAAGCGCGGTATCCGGCACCTCTAGATGTTTCCACGCTAACCGGGAGTGTTTTTTCCCTCTTGCAGATGGATGAGAAGTTCCGGAGACAGAGTTCCCCCAGAGCGACTGGGATTCAGGTAAGCATTTGAAGCTCGTACAGTCTTTAAAAATAAGCGAAGATTTGCTGAATGCTTACTAATGTCTTTTTTCTGTTCTTTTCCCTTTTCCTTAGGAAGCGGCGTGCTGGGATGGGAATGACACCGCCGAAGATGCCCGCAGAACAGAAGGAACAATGAATGATGGGCAGAAGCGCCGCAAGGTAAGGCAGTTCCTAACGGTGTTCTTGCAGGAGCTGAGCGCAGAAGAAAGATGCAGGCCTACTGGAGACCGATCCGAACGCGGTGAGTGTCACGCTGCAGGTGCAGAAAACGCAAAGCATGTTTCTCAGCCTGGGCGTGGCTTAAATAGTCTCTGGGTATCCCAGGTATCTCTGGGCTGAACGACACCCAGAAAACTAGACTGCACATGCAGTTCTGGGAACCACAATGTGTGGGGGCATCCATCTTGTCCCCATCAATGCACTACAAGTCCAATCCCAATGTTACCCTATGGGAGTGAGTGAGTCTGGTGCCACAAGCACCAAGTCTGACTTCAAGTGGGTCTTTGGAGGGATGGAGAGGCCCTTGAGGGCCATGTAGGTGATTGTGGCCTGGCTCCAGCCTGACATCTTGGCGGGCTGGGGACATGAGGGACATGAATCATGACATTGAGATGCCTTGATGTACTCTTGGCTGTCATAGCCCAACTAAATAGGATAGGGGCGGCGCCTGTAGGCTGTGTCCACCCAGAGTACATGGGTCTATGTGTATGTTGTGTAGTGAGCGTAGGAAAATGTGTACAGATTAGCCCCACACATTTTGCAGAGGTTTGTCTATCATCACTCAATTTCTTGTGAAATGTTTCTAAAAAACAGACGAGCGTACACCCACCATGCGGATGGTCGAATTCCTCACATGTGTAGAGTTTTTGGATGTGATTGGTAGATGGATGTGTGACTGTTTGAAAGTAGCCAATGAGGGAGTGTCGCAAACATAAAAGTAAAAAGGGTAGAAGGGCTGCACTGTGCGACAGTGTACATGGACGTCTGCGATAGACCACCATCTGGATCTTTTAAGGATGCCCTCCATGGAAAGAACATCCGCGGACATCAGGGGATTAACTAATGAGGTTTTTTGGTTGTGGAGGAGGAGTTGAAGTGTGCAGGAGCACACAGTAGCAACTGTTTTCGTTCTGGTGTGAAGTGGTAGAAGGATGGCTATGACTATATAGAAGCAGAGTGTATGAATGCTGTGTGATTCATGGATACACTGTTGAAGGTTTACACAGAACACTGTCCCAGGAGGATAGCTCAGTGGCAACGTGCTTGCCTTGGAAGCAAGATGACACGAAGCAACACAGGTTTGATCCTCGGGCCAACGCTTAGAAACCTCTGGGTATTTAAGCGTGTTATAAATATGCAACTATGACAATAACAGCAACAACAAAAAAATTCTGTAACAGCATCTTGATGCCCCTGAGCTAAGTGAGCGCTTTTAAAAGCAAATATATAAAATAAATAAATAAAAATACTGTGAGATTTATGCTAATATTGGATTAGAAGTAGTGGAGGTCTTCTGGTATGAGTTTGAGGATTAAACTGGGTGGCATTATTACTGTTGTGTGAAAATATGGTTCGGTTTAAACATCCAGATATCATTGTAGTACATTGTGGAGGCAACAGTTTGGGGTATGTGACTGGAGTATCATTGCAGTTTGCCATGAAGGATACATCCAAAAGACGTATGGAACTGTTCCCAGGTTCAAAGATTCTTTATTCACGGATAACTCAAAAGCAAATGTGGAAAGGTTCAAACTTGTTTTGTCCACAAATTTAAAAAAGCAAGACAAATGTGAATAAAGCTTTTTTACAGGATGTAGAAATGGCAATTTTCCACAATGAGAATATAAAGTTTGATGACATGAACATTTTTCGAAGAGATTGGGTACATTTAATAGATGTTGGAAATTAGATTTTTCCTTCAATGTTCAGAATGCTGTGAAACAGTTTTTTTTCTTAAAGAATGAAAGCGGAACACATTAAATATGTAATAAAGCATCTGTTAGCAGGCATGGTAGATAAAAACAAAAATCACAAAGTTTTAAGCAGTTTTTTGTAGAAGTTATAAAAACAAATCAGTACAGTGTAGCGTTTGCTAGTATAGTACATAAAACATTTTTTTTCAAGAGCCACCATTGCAGAACAAAAAAAGAACATTGAGTTTAAATCCCCCCTTTAATTCTCCCTGAAGTCTGCAGACATTAAAACTGTCCATGGACTATATGATTGCAGAAAAGGAGGCTGGGGGATGAGTCATTTTGTATTACTGTCACCTTTTCTTTTCTTTGCAAATTACCTACAATTTTCATTAGCATAACATTTTTAGATATTCTTATATACTCTTATAGGGCCTCATTACAAATCAGGCGGTCCGGAAATAATGGTGGCTGTAAACCCGCCAGCACCGTTGTTTCCGGACCGCCTGATCCCGACTCCTGCAGGCGGGAGGTGATGCTCCCGCCAGGTTTGACCTGGCTGGTTTAACACTGCCCGCCTGCAGGCGGACGAGGAAACACCGGCAGCATTACGAGATGCTGCCGGTGTTTCCATGATACCCATTCCCATTGAGTCCAGTAGGACTCAATGGGAGTGGGGATTAACACCATTCCGCCTCCGTGATTCCCGGGAAACCGGTTTTGTAATGCCCCGGTAATTCCGGGAATCACGGAGACGGAATGGTAATACAAGTCCGGCGGTAACCAGGCGGTTTTACCACCTTGGTTACCGCCGAACTCGTAATGAGGCCCATAGACTCTTAGGGCCTCATCATGAGTTGGGCAGTAGCCCTTAAATGCGGCGGTAACACTTGGTAACACTTGGACATATTTGAAAACCATTGCACCATGACAAGTGCAGTTTGGCTTTGTAGAAGCACCTGTGCAAACATTGCTCTACTGCCAGAAAGATACATTTTTGATGCATTTTTGCAGCAGGCCAAAGTTTGCCCTAGTGCTAATACCGTCTAACTTTGTACTAGCACGGTGTAAACTTTCTGTAATCTGGCCCCTTTTGTGTATAGGTCCTGTTTAACTCTCTCTCTCTCTCTCACTCTCTTGCGTGCATTCTCTCTCTCTCTCTCTTTTGCTCCTTCTCAAAAAGAAGCATTATACCCCATGAGCCATCTCTGGCACTGCTGACTCTGTTGTTGCTGCTTATTCTGCTGCAGTTTCTAGTGCTTCTGTGGCCCAGTGGTTTCATCCAGTGCTGCTGGTCCTGCTGCTGCCTTTTCTGGTGCTACTTCAGCCACTCCAGTTTTCCCTTGTATAGATGCAAGCTGCAAAGGCCGGCGTGCTGTTCCGGCTGCATATGTTGTAGTGCGGCATAATCTTGCACATATGTCTGAATCTGGGTAAATGCAATCATTGCTCGTTCCTGAGTACTAGAACCAGTCCCGAACAATAAAGGGATACGTCAACCCTGGAATAAGCCTTGCCTTGGGAATCTAATGAGTCTGCAGACTCTGCTACCCTTTGCATGAGATATTCAGATACATATCACCGTCGCTGGGTGCTGTCCAGTCCAGGCGGATGTCCAAGAACCTGAAGTACAGCTGCAGTAAACTATGAGTGTGCTAAGCGAACGGTAATAACACCTTAGTGAATGCAGCACTTGAAGACAGTAATTAAACCTAGCAACGTTGTCGCCTGACTGGAAAGATATTTACCTGAATGCGCCCTCCACCATCCATACTGGCCTGTTAGCTCTGACCTTTGACTCTACGCCTGACTTGAAGAGCACTGGGTTTCCAGACAGAAATTAGCGGGAGCCCTGCAGAACAAGGGGGAGTCAACATATCTGATCAAAAGTGGGTGGAGAGTGGGAGTTACATGGAGGCATCTGAACTGCATGTAAAGGGCCTGGACTCTACAGACTGAGAGTATTAATCGTGATGCATGTTCTTTCAGCAATTCACCAGCAGCAGATAACGCATTGGCAGTGTTTGTTTTCCCCCCATATTAAATTCTCAGTGCACTGTGCTCAAAACCTCTCATCTGTATACATTATGATTGCGGTTGATGGCTCACAAGTTAAGCACTGGTCTCTGACATGGTCTGACATGGAATATCGTGCCAGGTAAACCCTTCATCCTTCTAAGTTTGATAAAATGAGTACCATTAAATTGTATAATAAAAACACGGTTGCATACTTGCCAACCCTACAGATTTAGGCAGTAGGCTACTGCTTTTTAAGCAGTCCTACCGCCTACAGATTTGGGTGACAGATCCTACTGTTTTTTACAGTGCCAGGTACTTCATGTGACTCTAAGGCGGGCTGGTAGGTGATTACTTTGATTGGGCTCAGACCAATCCACTGACTTGACAGCTACATGACTCTGTCCTGCACTCTTGCCGGTAAAACCCTTAGGTGAACCACCAGTGAAGGCAAGTGGCAGAGCGTAACACCATCACACAGCATCTATCCATCAGACTGCGGGGGTATCAGTCTCCATGTCATTCAGTGTTCAACTAGCACTGCAGGAATACATATGTATCGCCCAGTGGCAAACGTTCCCTACCAGCTTTGTATGATTACCTTCTGTGTAATTGAATTTGGTGTTCACTTACCATTCCTGCTGCTTACAAAGAACTCCAGCACAACCAGCGCATCTCAAAGGGTAAGCGATATATTGTTGGTCTGTTTTGCGCCTGATGCAGCGCGCTCAGCATTTTGTGCTGTAAATTCGAAATGTTCTTACTGGCAAAGCACTAACTGCCTGGAGAGCCCTCACCTGGCTCATTTCTACCACAAACCCTGGTTTTTCACTTTATTTCAGCCTCTCCCTCATTGGGGCCCATTGTTTCTTTCCTGCCTCCAAGATGGCTGCTCATTTTTCCTTTGCTTAAGCTCCACTGGGCCTGCACTGGTCTCCCCCACCCATTGGTCGCAGAGGTCGCCATAGACCAATAGCAGCAACCCGGAGGCGGGAGCCTGTCCAGTGCACCAAGGCCCACACAAAGGCTCCTGTCAGCTTCCCTGCCTGCTTTACAGGCTGCAACATGTTATTTCAGCCACAGCCAAACCCTCCCTGAGGCTGCTACCCCTGGACTATTGAACTGCCATGACTCTTACAACACCTTCTGCCGTGGTTATTCCCTCTTTTCTGACTTACTTTGTACTACCCCCTCTGCTGGTACTCCTTCAGCTCTCCTTGTTATCTTCTCAAATTATAGTCATGCCTGTACTCACCCTTACCATTGACTCCCACTTGTTTCCTTAACTACTTGTTTCCAGGACCTTCATCTATCCTGAAAGTCAAACTTGGGTGTATCTTGAATTTAACTTGAAAGTCAAACTTGGGTGTATCTTGCATTTAACTTGAGAGTAAAACTTGGGTGTATTTTGCATTTAGCTTTGGCCATTGAGTGTAATCCTGGTAGTCCAGTGACTGTGCCATACCGCTGCACTTGCTTGCTCCTCCTCCTGCCCCCTCTCTTCATAATCATTGTGCTGTCTGTTTCTCCCATCTATTCCAACTGATCTCTATCAACTATCCTTCCCTTCTCACTAACTCTGGAAAGAAGTTTATAAAGGATATCTTGGCCTCCAACCCTAGTCTCTGTATTGCTGATACCTATACCAGCGCCTCTTCCAGGCAGACCCTCACCGACATCCTCTTTGTTGTTCCTTCGCCAGATCAATGGACCCCCCCATATGATCTCTGTGCTTTGTCCTGTCTCCTCCTCTCCCATAAATGGTGGCACTCGCTGGGAAGTCCTCATGGCTTCTTTTGACTCCTCCAGAGTCATCCTTAACGTCTACCTAAATGGCACTGTCATGGTCCAAGGTCCCCAGGCCAATCTCCTCCTCTTTGATAGGTGGTTCCCTCACATCATAAACTTCCTTTCTTCTCCGGCTGTCCCCTCCTCTCATTCCTTGCTACTTTTCCCACTCTGCCCTCCTCTGCCCCTCTTCTGGCTACCTCCACAACTCTGCAGGTCGTACCTCTGATTTGTACCCCTCCCCGGATGGTCTTTAAGGCTGGCAACCTTCTTCATCTTGCCACTCTCAACTCTCGCTCTGCTGTCAAACACTCCTCTGACATCTGCCACCTCCTTGAAGAACTTGACCTTGACGTCCTTGCTCTGAAAGAGACATGGTTCACGGCCAGCTCTGTCATGAGCTTTGGCACTCTCCTCCCTGATGGCTACAAGATCCTCTCCGCACCCAGATCCACTCGGTGTTGAGGGAGTGTAGCCTTTTTCTTTCCTGAGTGGATTCCTGCCACTATAATTCCCACTCAGATGAACTCCTCTTTCGAATGCCTCGTCTGCAGGCTCTCAATCTCTCCTAGCCACTATCTTACTGTTGCCACTCTCTACCGGCCCCCTGGTCAAATCACCTCTTTTCTCTCTGAGTGGGCTGACCTCTCCTCCTCTCTCCTGGCCTCAACCACTAAACTCCTCCTCCTTGGTGACCTCAACATTCACCTTGATTCTCCCTGTCCCTCACCTTTGCTCTTGCGCGACCTCTGCAATTCCCTCTCCCTCTCTATCCTCCCCTCTGGCCGAACGCACCCCGAAGGACACACACTTGATGTCTTGATTTCCTCTAGCCTTCCCCTCTCTATCCCTCTCTCCACTCCCCTCTCCTGGAGTGACCACTACCTTCTCTCCTCTCATCTCTCTCTCTCTTCCCCCCAAGCCAACACTGCCACCTACCTTCCTGGACATCCAGCCCATGAAGCGTGTGTCAGTCGAGGCTTTTGCTTCCACCTTCTCCCCACCCCCAAATCCTCTGGCTGACTCGCACCCTGACACAGCCCTGTCTTTCCTCTATTCTTATCTTTCTGATACTCTTGATGCTCTTTCACCTGTCATGAGGATCCGCCTGAAGTCCAAAGCCAAGTGCAAGGGCGGTTGAGAGAAAATTGAGGGATTCCTGCTCATCCTCTGACAAAATGGCCTTTCCCCTACTCCAAAGGCAATACCGTCTCTCTGTCGGTACCAAGAAGAGAGTTCACATTCAAGCTCCTGTCTCTGCAGCATCTAACAGCTCGGCCGAACTCTTTAAAATCTGTAAGGATCTGGCCAACCCTGCTGCAGTCTCTAGCCCTCCCCTTGCCTCTCAGGTGCTTTGCAATGCCATGGCCTCACACTTTGGGCCTCATTCCGAGATTGGAGGTAGCCATGGCACTATTTTCACCAAGGCTGCCTCCAATACCGGGTCCGGCACCAGTCTTGTTCAATGGGGACTTACCGGTGCATTCCGACCCTGAAGGGACCGGTAAATCCCCATTGAACAAACCATTCCCCATTCCCATTTGAGCCCCCATAGGGCTCAAATGGGAATGGGGAGGGCGCTAATAACGGGCTTGCGACTACCCGTAAGACCACACGTTCCTTACGGTTCCCGCTAAGGGACCTCGGAATTGGGCGGTAAGGGATTACTGTCACCGGCCTCCTTACCGGTGCCGGTAATCCCTACCGCCCAACTCATAATGACCCCCTTTATCTCAAAAACCAAGGACATCCTGTCCACCCTCTCCTCCACTCCCTCTCTTCTCCCCTTCTCCGTTGGTACTCACTGACCTTCTCCAACCACCCCTCCACCCTCTTTCCTTTCCTCTCTTCTGCCCTAATGAGGTCGCTAGACAAGTCCAATCAATGAAAGCCTCGTCAAAACAGGTTCATCCCTGTTCCTCTAAAACTCTCAAGGACCACATTGATACCCTCGCTCTGGCACTTGATGACTTCTGCAACCACTCCTTTGCCTCAGGATCCTTCCCGTCCCCTCTTAAGCACTCCCTTGTGCATCCTCTCCTCAAGAAACCCACAGCGGATCCCTCTTGTCCGGTCAACTATTGCCCAATTTAACCCCTTCTAGGGCAGACTCCTTGAAAAGCTGGCCATCTCTCAGCTAAACCTTCATTCTGATTCTGTTGGCTGTTTCCGTGACCATCAGTCTGGCTTCAGATCTGGCAGAAGCACACAAGCTGCTCTCTTGAACATCCGTGAAAATCTGCTTTCCAACCTTGACTCTAGAATTCCATCTGTTCTCATCCTACTCGATCACTACTCTGCCTTCAACACTGTCAACCATACCATCCTGCTCAACCGTCTCCGTGATAACCTGGGCATCACCGATCAGGCTCTGGCCTGGCTGGCCTCTTTCCTCTCTGATCGACCCTCCCAAGTCCAACTTGGGTCCTTCCTATCATCTATTTTCCTCTCCACCTGTAGTGTTCCCCAGGGGTATAACCTCTCCCCCTGGCTTTTCACCCAATACCTGGCAACTCTCGCCCGCTGTATTGCTATTTTCTGCTCAAACTTCCAGTGCTACACGGACGACACTCAACTCATTTACAGGCTGCCCTCGGCCACACCCTCCACCTCTCTCATCACCGATTGCCTAACTGCCATTCAAGATTGGTGTGCCTCCAACGATGTTTGTCTGAATGCCAGAAGACGGAAATCCTCCTCATTGGCACACCATCACCTTCCTTTCCCCTCACTCTCTGGCCGGCCTCCCTTCCCTCCTCCTATCCCCACCTGCGAGGCCAAGAACCTTGGTGTCACCTTTGATTCCACACTCTCCTTCTCCGCCCACATCGCTGATGTATCAAAAAAGTCAAACTTCCTACTGCACCTCCTCAGAGGTATTCTTCCTTTCCTTTCATTCCCCCATAGGCTCACTGTCTCCCAAGCTCTGGTTCTCTCTAGGTTGGACTATTGCAACAGCCTCTTTCTTAATCTACCTGCCTCTACTCTCCGTCTTTTGCAACTTATCCAGAACAGGACTGAAAGACATGTCCTTGGCCTCAAACCCTGGGATGTATCTCTCGCGCTCTGAAATCTCTCCATTGGCTCCCAGTGGATGCAAGGATTAAATTCAAAACCCTCTGCATTGTCCACAAGGCTTTCTGGGGCCAGGGTCCAACATACCTTCAGCTATCCCCCTGCAAATACCTCCCATCTCGAGCACTCCGCTCCTCTACCTCTAACTCCCTCAGGGTCAGTTGTTTCTCAAAGAAACGAGTTGGGGGGTAGATCTCTGTCTTTGGCTGGGGCCTCCCTCTGGAATTTGAGGAGAATCATCTCCGGTTCCGGAAGCACTTCAAGACCTTCCTCTTTGCTTCTGCTTTCTCCCCTCCTCTCCTCTGCCGATTCTCCTCTTCCTCGGCACCATGCACCTGGCCACCCTCTGTCCTCCGGGCCCAGGTACCTGCTCATCTTGCCACCCTCACGCACTGCCTCCGGACCACTCCTTGCACTGGGGTCTGTATCTGTACCCATACAGCCCTCCCCTTTTCATCCTGCAATTTCAGACCTACCTGGCCTGCTGCCTTAAACTCAGCACTTGCCACTTGATGGCTGCACTCCCATTGTTTGTTGCTTTTTTATTTATTAATTTATTATTTATGTTTTTCCTCCTCTCTCCGCACTCTCCTTTTGTTCCCCTTCCATCCACTTCTCCCCTACCCTCTACCCTGCACTTGCGCATTCTCAATGTCATTAGGCCTAGTAAAATCGTTGTTTTAGTTCTCGCCTGTTCCCCTTTCTTTGCCTTGTCGCGCTCTGAAACAAATGTGTATGAGCGCGATAGAAATAAAATATCAATATCAATATCAATTCAGAATTATACATTTTTAGCATTTGAACATCTTTCCATGTTGTGCTGTTTGTTGGGTTGTGTATTTTAGAATGCTTCAATGGTGCCAACAATGTATGTTTTGTATTTTCCTATGATGCCATTATTATGCAAATTATTATTTTTGAAACTTGAAAAATCCTACATCTTTTTGGTCACAGAATGTTGGCAAGTATGCGGTTGTTGATTATTTTTTCTTTTTCGTTTCTCTCCACTTTGCTCATGCGTCCTGTCTCTTTCCACCCATCACTCAACAATGTTACGCTGTGAAGTCGTGTTTACCTGCACCTTAATAAAAGCTGGTCTTTATTATTGGAGTGCTCGGTTCTGAAAGCACAAAGTAATTTTAAAAAAACTCTAATTATTATTACAATAGAGAAAAAAGCTATGTAAATGGACCTATTCTAACAGAATGCCAAACATATCACTACGTATGTCTCCGCTTCAGCAATGCTACCATGCAGCATTCCATTCTGCAAATGAAAGTTCAGTTATGGTTTTAACTTTGCATTTGGGACTTGTAACCCTGAATTTATAAGGGGGAAATCCAGGACCACAAGTCCCAGAATAGAAATGTAAAACCAGGATTGGACTAGCATCTCCAGGGACGTAATTTTGGGGTTGCCAGGGGAAGCAACTGCTACCCCTTGCTCCCCCTCTGATACTCCTCGACCTGTCCTCTGGGCCACTGGACAAAGAGGCAGTGCCAGGAGCAGATATCTATGTTGCACCTGAAAAAGGCAGTTGTTAATGCTGCTAAATGTGCCATAGCAATGTTCACCTTGAATCTAGATCTCGTTAGCTGGAGAAATAACAGGGATGCAGGAAAAACCATGAAGCCGCCATCACTAACAGGTTGGCAGTCCATTAGTGAAGAATTGCTGAATGGTTCAGAGGCGGGGCTGTCTGTGCAGCTCATACCCAGTGCTGTAGCAGCAGGAAGGGTCTGGGGGCTCGGTCTAGCTACCTGGGAATGGGTAAGAGCAGCATGAAGTACTCAGTGTCAGCACAGCACAAACGCAAATCGTATCAGATTTTCTCGTTGTCTGCTTTGCACATTCAGTGAACCATTGGGCCTGTAATGAGAGGGGTGTGTCCCAGTGGCTTCTGCCACCAATCCTGCCAGGGCACTGTGTGACCTAACCCAGAAATGCCAGACCGGCATCACAGGCAAACTGTAGATAGACGCAATCTGAGATAATTAATGTACATGAAGTTGCCCTCCACCTTTGAAATAAACCATCTGTTGCTTCCTAAAGCAAAATATATATATATTTGGAAGGATAGCTCTGGAGCAACGCATTTGCTTTGGGAACAAGAGGAAGCTGGTATCAAGCTAGATATAAAGGACCAAAGACAATAATAAAATTGGCCTTTTCTATGGGTAATGTTATGGAGCTGCTGCTGCTGTTTACATTTAAACCATTTTTTTAAAACTGCAATTACTGTGACCTGCAACACATCCTTCCGCTCTATTTAATGTTATGGAGGCTGGTACTGGAGACTTAAGATATTGTACTAATGGCTTACAGATGTTAGTAGAGAGTGTTTGAGACGTGATGTGTTGTAAAAGAGTAGAAATGCATTGAATGGAGATATAAAAATGTTTGAGGAGGGTAATTAAGGCTCACACTGTTGGGGTTTTGAAGGAGGGTACTGGGGACTTAAATTGCTAGTTTGCTTGAGATTGATGGTGGTGGAGAATGCTGGAGGCTTAAGTTGCTGGAGGGTGGCAATGTGTAAACATGAAGGTGTTGGAGCAAGGCATTGTAGGTGTTGGAGGGCGGGAGTGGGTGCCAGACATTTAAAACTGTTGATGGAGGGCCCTTAGCGACTCGCAGTGGATGTTGGGGTGCCCGTGGTGAAAATGATTGGAGGATATTCAGGCTCTGGGTGACTGGTGGAAGTGGGTTTCTGTGCAATGGTTCAAAGTGCACTATTGACAAGAAAATCCCTGCGCGTATTGTCCAAGTGTAAAAGCATGAAGTGGTACAGCATCTGATTGTCTTCTGGTTGGACTTGTGTTGGTCAGTTGCTGTTTCCAGTCATGGCCAGAGACATGGCAGGCACTGGAGGTCTTTGTTTTGGGGTTTAGGCCACTTCGAGATGCTCTGTCCGTTTAGAGTTTAGCCCGAGTGATGTACAATAGTCCAGGCTTTCATCCCTGCTGGTAGGATCAAGTGAATTAGTCACTTGAAGTTCAGGTGTTCTCTGTTCTTCTGAAATATAAAAAACTGGGTGAGTTTCTTGAAAAATAAGTGCATTTTATCATCAGCACTGCCTCCTAAAATCTAAACATTACTACTTCAATGCTTCTATTACTACCTCCTAAAACACTGGTCACAAAATGTCTTCTTTTTCTTTTAAATTGAATGGCTGTTTCTCCTCCCTCTTGTGCATACTTTAGTGTCACATGTGTTTATCTATGTATGTACCTGTAACATTGGACCAAAACGCACACACATATGTTGTTTGACCCTCACTTGCCCCACCCCTTTCATAGGTTCACATCCCATTGTGTCTTTCTCATGAACGTGCTGAGCTCAAATGTCATCGCTAAATGCTTCTTTTAATTTAAAAAGGAATAATTTCTCTCTGTCTTTTGATTAATTGACTATGAACTGTTATATTATTAATATTACTTGGCTTAAACCATCCCCTTTCTTTTATAATCAAAATAATAAAAAACAAAAAAACATACAGCAAGACAAAACCAACAATAACACAAAAGGGACAAATGTCTTTGTCTGCTGTTATTTTTCTTTCTTCTTGGCGCACCCATAGATGAAATATCCTTTACTTTCTGTACAAACCAAATGGAGGCAAAAGTCATGAGATACAAACAAACGAAAATGTACTTTCCATTTAATACGTCTTTTCCCTTCTCTGCATGTAGTGCATTAGCCTTGCCGCTATATATTTCCTTAGTGTGATGATGCTCGGGTCATCTCCATTTTTTCTCTGGCCACGTTGGCCACAATCTCATCCTTTTAAAATAAAGATGGTGTTGCACTATGCTTTATCTTTTTTCTATGGATTTGTTGGCAGGCCTGCTTTTTGGCTCCCTCAGTGCAAATCTTCTCTGTATATTTACTTTGCGTAGTCTTTTATCCGATGATATAGGACCACAGTCTCTTCTTTCTTTACTGTGATTATCCAAGCAAAACATACTTAACACTTAGTGTTACCCTTCCTAATATGCCTACCCATGAAACTGAAAAGAAGTGTGTGAACTATTTAAATGAACGCTTGTGTGACATATATGCATACAATGCTTGCCTACCACTTTAATTTTATGACAAAATATTTCTTTGTTCTTTTATTAAAACATATCATATATCAAACATACTTCCAATTCTTTACATTGACACAATCATAAAAGGGTTACTCCACCTTCTTGCATCCAGGGGGCTTCCCTACCTTCTTCAATATAGATGGCCATACTTATATATCGCCTGTTCCCACTACACTCTACTTAGGAGAAATGCTATCAGTGTGAAACCACTGCATCCCTCACTATCTTTCACTTGTACTCACCTGGATACTCTTTCCTCTAATAATAATCAATGAGGAGATCCACACACTTCTTGTGTCCACAGGTACCTACCTTTTCTATCTTTGGTCATCTCCCTCGGTCATTCACTAACACTTACCACTTCCCATAATGTTTCGTCCAATTGTATCAATATATTCCACTAAGGCCATATAAAAATTCTTCCTGTGCTCCAAAAATTATACTTTTTCATCTGTAATAAAAATTACCATGTTTACATAAAAACATTAAATGGACGCAGTAGCGTCCATGTAGTTATGGTTAAGTTGGTGTTTCCATAGGAACAGCACTTTTTGGGTGGCTTATAACTTCGCTCCCTCTGGACGAATCCTCACCAAACTGCAAAAAAAGTATATGGCCCAGTCTGATTTTTTTTGCAAAGTTTGGAGAGGTTTGGTCCGGGGGGGGCAAAGTAATAGGGGCGTCCCAAAACTTTTGTTTTTTCCTATAGACATAATGGGAAAAAACTTTGCGCATGGCTACAGCCCGAACCGCTGGACGGGTTTACACAAAATTTGCGGCAGGAGTGGTGGCTTGGTCCCGAAAGCATGCTTTTGCAAATTTGGTGTAAATCCGTCCAGTAGTTTTTTAAAAAATGTCCAAAATGTAAGGCAAAAAAATTAGGGATATCTGTGTTCGTTTCGCGGAAGGACTTCCCTGTTCGCTCCGCGGACAGCGCCCCGATTGGCCCATGGGCTTGCGTCATGTCCGCGGACATGCGACGTGTTCGCTGATTGGATGGCGTGGGGCGTGGAGCGCGTCAGATTTTCTGTTGCGCCCGCCATCTTGTATTCGCCGTTGACCGCGTACAGCACGGTGAAACTTGGATTAGAAATTGTACTTATTGGAGTGTGTTGGTGTGTAAGAGTGTCTGGGGAGGGTGGGGGAGTATGAGATAGGTTCAATATTTTGTATTTTTATGTGCTATATGCTTTTGTTGTGTTCAATTTGTCCGCGGAGAACATGGCTGTTCGGAGATTTTGTAAATAAACTAAATGGTGGGGTGTTCAGAGGACTGAGTATGTGTCCTTTTTGTTCGCAAGGAAGGTAAAATTGAGCTAAAAACACTTGTGGTGTATTTAAATGTTCGTAAATACACAAACTGGGGGTGTCCTGAGGACGCTGTCCGTATTGTAATCTGTCAAGTTGAATGTGTTCTAAGAACACTCGGGGTGTCCCGAAATGGTTGAATTTACACAAAATGGGGGTGTTCTGAGAACGTTGTTTGTATTGTTCGTTGTCAGGTTGAAAGTGTTCTACGAACCCTCCTTTTGTCCGCTGATAGTACAATTTCCTATGGGCCTCATCCGACTTTTTGTCCACTAAAGAAACGATAAATCAGGCTGGTGTGTGCCGAGATTATGTGATAATCCTATGACTGGCGCTATTGACCTGGCTGACTTGCTTTTGCGACACTAAATCATATCTCCCGCCCCTAAGCCTGACATTATGAAAGCATTCATATTCCCTGCCTCTCTCTGTGACGTTACAGGGCGCGTCATCAAACGCGCCCATTCGTCTCCAGTCCTACGCGACTTTACACAGAACCCGGAAGACAACACGCATTATGTCACAACACAGCGCGCCACAATTCGGAATATGAAACTGTGATTTAAAAGCAAACAGCAAGATTGTAAATTTTGTAAAGTACATTTATTTGACATCAAATGTTTAGAGAATATTCAGCAATTTGCATTTGTCTTTGTTGTCGATCCGCAAAAGTTCATGTTGAGCCACTCGATGTTCTGTTGCGGTACAGAGGGTGTTAGATCAGCTTAGAACACAGTGCGCCACAATTCGGAATATGAAACTGTGGTTTAAAAGTAAACAGCAGGATTGTACATTTGGTAAAGTACATTTATTTCACATGAAATGTTTAGTGAATATTCAGCGATTTGCAATTGTCTCTGCTGTCGATCAGCAAAAGTTTATTTTGAGCCACGCGCTGTTCCTTTGCGGTAGATAGGCTGTTGGTTTATGATAAAAGCAGTAAATGGTCGCACTGATAATCGGAAGGTTGCTGCAACAACGAGGCATTAGACCACCATAATGGTTGGTATGTTGCTTCTAGCCGCTAGTACTGCGTAAGGGCATATTGGTCCTTGGCGATTGTCCCATAAAATGGTGAGGGTCATGAAGTTGCTTACATGGAGCTGCACCTGGCAGTTGAAAAATCCATCCGCTAGAGTCTGAAAATCGTGACATTGGCAAAACGGGGCAACATACCTGTTTTAAAAACCATAAATTAGTCTCACCAGCGATTTATTTAAAATATTCATTTTATTTATTAGGGCGTGAAAGCTATTTGCTACGAAGATAGTGCAACGGAGTATGTTAATAATAAAATAATAATATTTTCGCATTTATATAGCGTTAAGAAACGTCAGGTATCTCAGCGCTGCTTATTATTACCCACGGTGCGTGGTGCTCATTTATCGACCACGGAAGGATGAAAGGCTGAGTTTCGCCGATGCCCGGATTCAAACCTGTGTTAGCAAGCTGTGCACAGATGTCAAAGCGAGCGCTCTACTCGCTGTGCCACTTGACCGGCTACGGTGAAGTGGCACAGCGAGTAGAGCGCTTGACCGGCTACAGACCGTTAAATTATTTCTATTATCCCACCCTGTGTCGTCTGCCTTTTCAGAGCCCTCTAAACGACAGGGGAATCAATTCGGCGGTGATAGTGCGCGCGTAGAAAACAATATGCCACATTGAACGAACAAGTACAACTTGACCGGGCTTTAATGCCACGCTATTGTTATTATATTCCGGTATAAAATAATCTAAAGGGTTACTTACATTATAATTGCATTTTCCATTGTCCAAGTGTAGTGCAGTCCCAAAATACGACTCTGCGTGTGCCAACGATCTTTCTCAAAGTGATATAATATGCAAAAGTGGTTTTGTTTCAGAAATTTCATCTTTATCGTGTCTTACGTTTTTGCTACACTTCTTCAAAAGACGTCTTTCAGCACAATCTCTGTCTGTCAAGGTAAAAAAAAAAATAGAACCTTATACTGGGAGTCGTGGGCCTCTCCGGGCCGCGAGAAAAAAATGAAGCAGCTGACCTTCACTGTGAACGAGCATAAATGCTTACTTTGCAACATTCTGTGTAAAGCCATCTGTGAGAACTTGCTGTTTACACTACATCTTTGTATATTGTTTGCGTGCTAAGAAAAAAAGTTTGTTTAAGGGACGTTATGGTTCCAAGTAAAGCCGAAAAACCCCTGAAATTCGCCAGTTATGGTAAGCTAAGCAACCATAGCTCGCGCCACCACCGTGCACTGCTAAGACTAACACCCAGGACATCAAAGATGACATCGCAAATGTCATTGATGACATCAATGATGATATCACATGTGTATTTACTTTTTACACAAACTCTGTACAAGGGATTCTTATTATAATGTTGACAGAAAAAATATTAAGGATCATTGGAATAGATATCTTGGGCAATGATCCTTAACACTTTTTCTGTCAACATTATAATAATCTCGTGTACAGAGTTTTTATAAAAAGTGCTTCTTCTTACTTTACTCCTAAAATCTTCAAATTACCTTCTCCAAAGCAACCCTTACATTCCAGAACAGCATGGCATTTCCCATAAAAGATAAAGAAATGCCATCTTCCATAAAATAAACAGCATTACTGGAATCAATATTATCATTATTACAGAAGGAGATACCAGCTCTAAGCATGAAAGCACACATGCCTTGGTTGATTGCACACCTAGCAATGTGTTGCTAAGGACAAAAAACAGAACTATTGTCCCATATTGCCCTAGGTACTAATCCAGAAAAAATAAGTTTGGCATTTGTAAGGATGTTCATTACTAGTTGAACCAAGTGTTCCAAATCTGCCAACAAAGTAGGGGCACTGGCATAGCCGAAATGGAAAGCACCATAGTGCAAAACTACCACATGGGGACTGTTCATCCTGCCCATATCTTCACAAACTTGTACAATTCCCTATACATTGCAATCAGGCACAGTGCTCCACAAGACCTCCACTCAGATGTGTTTACCACATGCCTACATTGAGCATGCTGCTGTAAACCATGCACAAACATATCCCCAAGCACCAACACCCTGACTTTCTCCCCCTCTGTCATCTTCACTGCACACAGTCTCTTTCAACACAAATCCACAACCACAACATCTGATTGGCTGATCCCTACAGTCCCCTTTCCATGCTGGATTTGCAGGAAAACCACAGTTGTGGCACGCCCTGTCTGCGGACAGTCACGGTGTCCGTGGACAGCGTAACTCTTACACAGCCCTTCTACCCAGTCCAGATCACTCTCTGTGCCATTCCCTCATTGGATTCAGCTAAGCAGTCACACAACCATCCATCAATCACATCCAAGACCTCTACATGTAACTCCATCATCAGAGTTCAGCACTTCAAATGTACTATTGATCACTCTGAGTACAAGTCTCATATCATTGGAAAGTACCTACTACAAAAACTACTGTACAAGTCTCCAAGATTTCTACTTACAGCTACAGGCATAGCCACATACAAGAATACAAACTTCAGGTATGCATATTTTCTGCACAGTATATGAACAACTCTTATGAATGCATATAAACAGAGTAACTGGCACTTAACCTGTAAAATCTATTTTAAAAAAGTACTGTCATTTTTCCCATCTGCTATAATCAACTCTCACTTCCAAACCTGTCTGCTATCTAATTTCTTTTTTACACACACAGCTATCTAAAAAATTATAATATTACAAGATGGGAGAAATAACAGTATAATTATAGAAAAACACTTAGTAGTGTATTATAAAATTACACACAGTCAGGATAAGATTATGCATCTTCATACATTCACACAGATAGACAGTATCAGTGAAAAGCTCCCAGCTGAAATAACACCACTGCCTATAAATCACATTCTTCTGCTTTATTACCCATACCTTCACAAATGCATACATGCCATGCTTCTCTATACAATTTCCGCCATTTACCTTATATAAATTGCAAAATAAGTATATCATTATTTCTTCCATCTACTAACATTCAATAACACAGCCTTAAAAAAACCAAGTGAGTTTCATACACTTAGTATTCTACTCATTTGCAAAGCATATTGAACTAACATATTTTGTAAGGAAAATATAAAGCCTGCACATAGTCAAAGGAAACTGCATTCACACACTATGTTCACTTATCAAGAATACTACTACAAAAACATAAAAATAAGCTTCTAAATTAACATCAGTGCTATAAACACACAACATTACTAACTTCTTTCTTTTACAATTGCAGTGAAGACCACTCTCCTGAAAAGCAGCAACATCTAAAGTACAAACAACATCTCAGAAGAAACCTTTTCATTCCAAACAAAAAAAGTAAGTACAATACTACCATAATATTCTTACGGTTACTCAAGCTCACTGTGCAGTTGATTCATGGAATTTGTGTGCCAAAAAACAGAGATTTGTACACCATTCTGCCCACAAATCCCTATTTGTTAAAAAGCGATTAACAGGCTGAATAGCACACAAATCTCCGTTTTTCGATGCACAAATGACATAACTCAGCCCCTAGAATGTTAGTATTACAGAACAAAGAACTGTTTTAATTCTATACCATTAGATTTAGTATTACTAACTTACTTTGTGCTGTCATCTGAACCCAAGTATAGTAACACACAAATACAAGAATAGCCTTTCCAACTACTTGTAGCTCCCAATGCACAATCACACATCACCACATACATCCTTACCATCATACTCACACACTCATGCACACAGCACACATACATTGCAGAACAGCCCAACCCATACCTTACTTTTTTTTCAACAGATCACAAAGAATGCCTACCAAGAACCAAGTCCGTAGAAAGCAATGCAGAAGTAGAGCAAATGAAAATAAAAGTGTCCAAAATAAGCATCCAACTCTAGCAGAATTTGTACAAAAAGTTCAAACAAAAGATCTAATAGAGTCATTAAGCGAAACAAAACAAGCTTCCAGAACAAAAACGTTCCCTCCTCTTTCAAAATGTAAAATGAAACAAAATGTGATTAACAACAATTCAACTACCACTACTGCTAACACTGCTCCTATAAATCTTGATGTAGTGGCAAGTAACCATACCAAAAAAAGTATATCAGAAAAAATGTTCCGCCACAGAGTCCTTCAAAATCTTATGAAAACAGGAGAGAAATCATGCACAACCCTTAAAACCTACCATAGAAAATTAATTTTAGAAGCTTTGATAGACAGTGCAATCCTTCTCAAAAGGAAGTTATTTATTTTAGTGTTAAACAGAATGAAACCACTAACAAAACTAACTACTAAATTACAAAAAAGACTTCTAAATAAACGGAATATCACCAAAAAAACTTCTTAAATATCTGCGGAGGTGAATGGAGTCTCAACACCAGCACAGAACCATATTTCAATGAAGAAGCATACAAACAAAAGCAAACAAACCTAATTGCCATGCATAACAGTGGAAGAGGCTATGAAAAACTTAACATACCATTATGGAACAAGAAATACTGCTTACAAAAATTACCCCAGAAAATTCAGTATCACCTCTCCATTCAACTGAACCAGAACATCCAGTATACAAATGACCTTGCACGTCAATGTGTAACATTGCCAAACAATCTTTCAAATGTTTGAGCCAGTTCCTCAATCAGTATATGAAAGGGAGACAAAATTAAAATGAAACTACTACAAAATATGGATACCTGTCCAGTGCGCAAACACAAAGGACTACAAGGACATTCATTAGCCTGCATTTCAGGACCTATTTGCAAAAGCCCCTTCCATCATATCAAAATGATATCAACACATCATTCAACTATAAGAAATCTAGTCTATAAATTGTACTATGCTAAAAGTCCTGCTTTGGCACTAGCTAATTTAAATAACAATCTTCTACATGGTACAGCCAAAGACCTACTTGAAGAAATAGAGCATATCCAGTGAAAATATTTTGGAAGTGAAAGCCACTTACAAAATGCAAAACCTTTACAACAGACTATCAACTATTGTACAGATGGCAACCTTCTACTACACACATGCAAAAAATAAATACTAAAATTTAAAAGTGCATCCGCTGATGTACCAAACCATGTGTGTGTGTGTTGCTGCAGAACATTTTATAAAAGTAACACAAAAACTGTAGACGCAACATACAAAATAGAAGACAATGAAGATTCCAAATGGTTTGAATTAGCTCTGTACCTTATAGCAGAAAACAAATATGAAATAAATGACCCCTTAATACTTTGCACTTACTGCACTACAAAACTTGACAACAACCAAACTCCTTCACGTGCTATCACAAATAACTTGGAATTATTCCCACTACCCAAACCCTTGCAACAACTCAATGTATATGAGAGCATCATAATTCAAACAGTGCACCCATTTCATGCAATAATACGCCTTCAACCAAAAACATTAAAATTACCTCCCTCTGAATTAGTGAAAGGCATTCGTGGCAAAGTAGTTTATTTACCATTAGATCTGAAAGAAAATGTGAACACTCTGGGAGTACAACGTCCAATAGAGCAATCTTTAATTGACTTAGTAAATGGTGTACCTACAATAGACAAAAAAATTTGGCAACAACTCGTAGACTTACATAAAGTTAGACAAGCCTTGCAATCTCTAAAAGACAATAATGAATACTACAAAGAAATGAATATTGAAGAAAACTTGAAGGAAACCAATGAAATAATTCAAGAGTCACCAGAAACTGGTCAATTTGAACTTCTAGATCCTACTATACTATCCAATATTTTAGACCATTATGCAATTCATCCATTACACTCTAGTGACACCATAGATGATGCACTAGAAACGTACCAAATGCGACAAACCAAAGGATCACCAATCAGCATATGGGAAAAAAGTATAGAAGCACATGCTTTTCCTCTACTCTCTCCTACTGGAAAAGGAGGAAGGTACGATGATAGACCCATTCAGATAACAGCATCAGAATACCACTCGTTACGAATGTATTCTGAAGATCCCAGATTTAGACAAAATGTGGTATACATATTCCACCTACTCTTTGAAAGTGAACTAGTAACTCTATGCTACGAAGTTGCACACACATTAAAATCAGGTACCATATTTCAAAATATGTCAGCTATGCAATTACTACAAAAAGTGCAAGAAAAATGATGGGTTCTACAATCAAGCATAACAAATCTGTTAGCAAACATGCGTGGTACTAAAGAGTACTTGTTCAGACATCACACAGATGTAAGTTGTATGATAAGAAACCTTGGACCGCCCACTTGCGTTGTTAAATTAAGTTGTGCAGAATATGCATGGGAAGATTTACATGATTTCCTACGCATAGCAAACAAAAACAAAACAAACATAGATATACTAACACATGGAGAACTTTGCTCTCTAGATCCTGTTAATGTTTCATCATCATCGCTTCATTGTTATGCTACACTTTATTTGCAATAAAACTGTTCCTCCCCTCAGAGAAGTGCAACACTTCTTTTGGAGAAAAGAATACCAAGCCAGAGGAGCACCACATATCTACATGCTTTCATGGATTAAAGATTCTCCTAAATTTGGTCAAGACAGTGATTCCGCCTGTTTTACAGTTTATCGAAAAATATGTCACTTGTGAAATTCCATCAGAAGCAACAAATAGTGATCTTAATGCACAAATTGTACAATTTCAAAGACACAAATGTGGGAAATATTGTCATCATAAATACAAAAACAAAGGGAAAAACTACACCAAATGCCGCTTTTGTTTCCCTAGACCAGTTATATAAACAGGTGAAGTGAACAACTTCATGTCTTCAGTTAGACATAGTATTAAAGGTAAATCACCTAAGAACACATATTACATAAAAAGAACAGAAGAAGCAAAATATATCCATGATTACAATGCAATCATTGCCCTCTTATGGAATGCAAACATAGATGTGCAGTACATTGCAGACAATTCCACTGTAGTTGCACGGTATTTTACAGCCTACTTAACCAAAGCAGAAAAAAACAGAGCTGCAAGACCTCTGGAATGACCTATCATCGGACAAAACACTGTCTCAAAAATTTTACAGCTTAGGCATAAAATGCTCTCCCATAGAGAATGTGGCTGCTATCAAGCTGTAGATCGTAAAACCAGTACTGCTTTTTATGGAAAATTTGAAAATATAGTATGGCTAAGTCTTGGTCCTGCTAAATCTAGATAAAGAGTTCTCAAATCATATGACCACATAGAAACAATAGCCAAAAATGATCCCAACAGCCAAGACATTTTGAAAAACAATTTACTAGACACGTACTACCCAAACAGAAGAACCACTTTGGAACACACGTATACAATCAAAAGATTGAGGAGAAAATTATTGAATGGCCCAGGGATCCTCCCCCTAAACAAGGATTGCGCAAGCTTCCAAACTAAGGAATCCCGTTTGCCTTTATGCTGTGCCCCACAGGCGGGATAAGGAACACTCTTGAACACAATACCTGCACTTATTAACCAAAATACACAAGACCACTAAAAAATTGCATATTACAAAACATGATTTTATTAAGATAATAGATTTAAAAATGTATTAAACAATCCATATTCCATAATCATAAAAAACACTTCACATAAACAATAATACCTAAAATTCATACCATAACAACTCTATGCTCACAAAGTGCAATCGTGCTTCCT
>CM010938.2:1219460425-1219480479 GCA_002915635.3 Ambystoma mexicanum
TCAAGGCGCGACGAGGCAGGGAGGGGGGAACAAAGGAAGACAGACAACAATCCTACTAGGCCAGGTGTCATTCAGCACCGCGCAAGTGCAGGGGTAGGGGAAGGGAAAAATGCAAGGGGAAAGGGGAGGGGGAGAGTGCAGTACAAGGAAAGATAATACGATAAATAAAAATAAATAAGGCCAGCTGGTGGCAAGTGCAAGGTAAGTGCAGAGCAAGTGCTGGGGAGGGGCTGTAGTGATACAGAGACAGTCCCGCAGTGCAGGGGTTGCCTAGGGAGGCAGTGCAAGTGAAGAGTGACGGGTCCAAGGACCCGAGGTCGGTGAGAGTGGCCCAGTTGCAGGATCAGTGCAGTTTTGGTGAAGAATTTAGCAGGGGAGAGGGAAAGAGAAAGCAGAAGCGAAGAGGAAGGTTTTGAGGTGCTTCCGGAACCGGAGATGGTTTCCCTCAAGTTTCAGGGAGGCAGGAAGACTGTTCCAGAGGGAGGCACCTGCCGCGAGAGAGATCTACCCCCCTGTTCGTTGCTATCGAGAAGCGGCTGACCCTGAGGGAGTTGGAGACGGATGAGCGTAGGGCTCGGGAAGGAAGATATTTAGGAAGAGAGAGTTGAAGGTATTTAGGCCCCAGGCCCCAGAAGGCCTTGTGGACAATGCAGAGGGTTTTGAACTTAATCCTCTGCAGCCACTGGGAGCCAGTGTAGAGATTTCAGTCCTGGAGAGATACGGTCCCTAGGCTTGAGGCCAAGGACAAGTCTCGCAGTTCTGTTCTGGAATGAGTTGGCAGAGGGCAGAGAGTGGAGGCAGGCAGATTAAGATAGAGGCTTTTACAGTAGTCCAGCTTCGAGAGAACCAGGGCTCGGGAGACAGTGAGCTTCTGGGGAAGGAGAGGAAGGGAAGAAATACCTCTGAGGAGGTGCAGCTGGTAATGTGACTTCTTAGAGACGTCAGATATATGAGGAGAGAAGGAGAGTGTGGAGTCGAAGATGACCCCGAGGTTTTTTGGCCTTGCAGGTAGGAGCAGGAAGAGGGCCAAGAGAGGCCGGCCAAGAGAGCTGCAGGGAGGAGGAGTGGGTGTGCCGATGAGTAGGATCTCAGTCTTACTAGCATTAAGGCAGAGGCATTGGCAGCACACCAATCCTGGATAGCAGACAGACAGTCAGAGATGTGGGAGGGAGAGGAGGAGGCCGAGGGTAGCCTGAAAATGAGCTGGGTATCATCCGCATAGCACTGAAAGTTGGGGGCAGAGGGCGGCGATGCGGTGGGCAAAGGAGTGCCAGATACTGGTTGAACAGCCAGGGAGAGAGATTAGATCCTGGGGAACAGCGCACAGGTGGAGAAAAAGATGTCAGAGAGGAAGGACCCAAGTTGGACCTGGGAAGGGTCGATTGGAAAGGAAAGAGGTAGCAGCCACGCCAGAGCCTGACCAGTGATACCAGGTTTATCACGGAGACGGTTGAGCAGGATGGCATGGTTGACAGTGTCCAAAGGCAGAAGAGAGATCGAGCAGAATGAGAACACACGGAGTGTTGGAGTCGAGGTTTAAGAGCAGATCCTCACGGGATGTTCAGGAGAGCAGTTTCCATGCTTCTGGCCGCTCCGAAGCCAGATTGATGGTCATGGAGACTGTCAACAGCTTCAGCATGGAGGTTAAGCTGGGAGATGGCCAGTTTCTCCAGGAGCTTGCCCAGGATGGGAGTGATGGAGATTGGGCGATAGTTAGCCGGACAGGAGGGGTCGGCAGAGGGTTTCTTAAGGAGAGGGTGCACAAGGGAGTGCTTGAGGGGGGATGGGAAGACTCCAGAGGCGAAGGCATGGTTGCAAAAGTCAGCCAGGGCAGGAGCCAGGGAGTCGATGTGGTCCTGATAGTTTTGGAGGAACAGGGTGAATCTGTTTAGACAAGACTTCATAAGATCGGACTTGTCTGGAAACCTCAGTCAGCAGAAAAAAGGGAAAGGCAGAGAAGGAGGGAGGAGGGGTGGCTGCAGAAGGGCCAGAGGAGGAGCAGGGAAGAGAGGGGGGGAGGTGATAGGAGGAGAGTGAGGCAGGATGTCCTGAGTTTTAGAGATGAAGTGGGAGGCCAGTGCAGTGCAGAGGGCCCTGGGAGGGGACGGGAGAGGTAGAGACTGCAGCAGGGTTGCAAGCTCCTTGCAGATTTTAAAGAGCTCAGCCGAGTTGTTAGATGCCGCAGAGAATGCGGGCTTGGATAAGGGCTCTCTTCTTGGTGAGAACAGAGAGACGGTATTGCCTTTGGAGCAGGCGGCAGGCCAGTTTGTCAGAGGATGAACATGAACACGCCATTTCCTCTCTGCCACCCTGCACTTGCGTTTTAGGGTGTACGAGATCCGAATCATACCAGGAGTTACAATTTGGCTTTGTGGCTTCAGGCGATTTTCATGACAGGGGCAAGGATATCAGATATAGCAGATATAGCAGAGTGGAGCAAGGAGAGGGCTGTGTCAGGTGGGAGTCAGCCGAAGGGGGAGGAGGGGGCGAGAAGGTGGCAGCGAAAAGCCGCGACTGACACGCGCTTCATGGGTCGAATGACCGAGAAGGTGGGTGGCAATGATGAGGGTGGCTTTGCCTGTGGGGTAGGGAGGGTGAGGTGGGAGGATAGGAGAAAGTGATCACTCCAGGAGAGAGGAGTGGAGAGAGGGACAGAGAGGGGAAGGTCAGAAGAGATCAGAGCATCAAGAGTGTGCCCTGCAGAATGAGTAGGCCCAGACGGGAGAATAGAGAGTGAGAGAGAGTCACAGAGGTCACGAAAGAGTCCTGTGGGGGGCAGGCTTTCCTCAGTTCCTCCCCTCTGAGAAGTGCAACACTTCTTTCGGAGAAAAGAATACCAAGCCAGCGAACACCACATATCTACATGCTTTCATGGATTAAAGATGCTCCTACATTTGGTCAAGACAGTGATTCCACTGTTTTACAGTTTATCGAAAAATATGTCACTTGTGAAATTCCATCAGAAGCAACAAATAGTGATCTTCATGCACAAATTGTACAATTTCAAAGACACAAATGTGGGAAATATTGTCATCATAAATACAAAAACAAAGGGAAAAACTACACCAAATGCCGCTTTTGTTTCCCTAGACCAGTTATATAAACAGGTGAAGTGAACAACTTCATGTCTTCAGACA
Organism: Ambystoma mexicanum; assembly: GCA_002915635.3. Lineage (NCBI taxonomy): Eukaryota > Metazoa > Chordata > Amphibia > Caudata > Ambystomatidae > Ambystoma > Ambystoma mexicanum. Next base: position 1,219,463,563 of record CM010938.2, read on the forward strand.
TAGTATGAAAGGTAAATCACCTAAGAACACATATTACATAAAAAGAACAAAGAGCAAAATATATCCATGATTACAATGCAATCATTGCCCTCTTATGGAATGCAAACATAGATGTGCAGTACATTGCAGACAATTCCACTGTAGTTGCACGGTATTTACAGCCTACTTAACCAAAGCAGAAAAAACAGAGCTGCAAGACCTCTGGAATGACCTATCATCGGACAAAACACTGTCTCAAAAAATTTTACAGCTTAGGCATAAAATGCTCTCCCATAGAGAATGTGGCTGCTATCAAGCTGTAGATCGTAAAACCAGTACTGCTTTTTATGGAAAATTTGAAAATATAGTATGGCTAAGTCTTGGTCCTGCTAAATCTAGATAAAGAGTTCTCAAATCATATGACCACATAGAAACAATAGCCAAAAATGATCCCAACAGCCAAGACATTTTGAAAAACAATTTACTAGACACGTACTACCCAAACAGAAGAACCACTTTGGAACACACGTATACAATCAAAAGATTGAGGAGAAAATTATTGAATGGCCCAGGGATCAGTCCCCCCTAAACAAGGGTTTGCGCAAGCTTCCAAACTAAGGAATCCCGTTGCCTTTATGCTGTGCCCCACAGGCGGGATAAGGAACACTCTTGAACACAATACCTGCACTTATTAACCAAAATACACAAGACCACTAAAAAATTGCATATTACAAAACATGATTTTATTAAGATAATAGATTAAAAAATGTATTAAACAATCCATATTCCATAATCATAAAAAACACTTCACATAAACCAATAATTACCTAAAATTCATACCATACAACTCTATGCTCACAAAGTGCAATCGTGCTTCCTTTCTACTAACACACCTCACATACCAATGTTAGTCCACATTCTCTTTGCCATACAATATTGTACAGACACCTGTCGAATACACAACACAGAGAGCTCGCAAATTCGAATTGTTCCCTCCAGACCGTTCGTGTCCTTATTTAGCGAATCCTATACAAAGGTTCTCATTAATTTAATTAATCTTCAAACAGTGTTGCCTTCTAATAAAGCAACCTCAATGCCCAACATGTTTCGTTCTTTTAAACCATATTAGACAAATGACAGAACTTCTTCAGGGGAATAAATTCGACATACAGGTTACATGGTCTTCTCAAATTCTGTGTGATCATGTTCCTCTGTAACCCGGGGTAGCACAAAAAAGTTAAGCTGTCCACAGTGTCATAGGCGCATTCCCAAAGTAAAACGACCCACTGTTGTAGTTAACACCACGTACACTGATGCCACCGTCTTTATGTAGCTATCAAAAGGAAAAAGACCCAGTCTTAATAGCTGATGGCTGGTTTAACTTGCTCCTGTAGACGGGACCGCCCATTGTGTTGGTCCCTCCGATTTACACTGGGGCGAGGAGCTGCTTAATTAGTTCTTCTTAAACAGTCTTCATGCAGTTGGCGTCCTCTGTCCTCTCGTGTGTGCTGTCTCCACCGCCTGATGCACTTTGGAAACCATGTGTCTATATCACATAGCCCAAAACTTCACATACAAAAATAATATAAAAGCCGATGAAAACAAAGGTAGATACAGAGTGACAAATTGTGAAGGCAGCTTAGTGAAACTTACCAAATGAAGCTTAATTAATCATATCAAATTGCCATTAAAAACTATTCAACATAAAGAACTATATTACATATCCCTGCTACAACTTTTTAAACCATGGAGAAAAGAAGAGATACTAGGTATCTATGACTCTTATGAAGACACTTTCAAAGCAAATGAAAGCACTATAACTGATGTAAACTTTACACAGTACAAAACAATTTTGCACAATGAGCAGCAACACGAAGAAGAAATCCAGGCTCAACTAGATAAGGACACTCTTGACAGTAGTTAACCTTCTGTAACAGGAACCCAAGAATCACTGGGACAGCCACTAATAGCAAATGAGACAGAATTAGCTATGACAGAAGTAGAAAATACCATGTGTCACTATAAAGAAGATATAAGAGACTTAACTGTTTTAAAATCAAAACTAAACAAAGAGCAGCATACAATTTTTCAAGAAGTAACACAAGAAATTGCACGTGGTGTACAACATGAAAATAAAGAATGTACCTGCCAAAATTACAAACCTATACTACTATATGTCAGTGGTGAAGCTGGTTCAGGCAAAACATTCTTAATCAAAATCATCAGCAAGTTCCTTCAACAATTGACAAACAACAAACTGTCAGCTGTTGTAACTGCCCCCACAGGTTTAGCTGCCTACAACATAGGCAGTGTCACTTTACACCGATTACTACTCCTTCCAGTAGAACACCAAAACAAATTAGAATATTACAAACTTTCTACAGAAGCTGCAATGGAATTACGCAGAGTGCTAAAACAAATGATAATGCTGCTAATAGATGAGGTGAGCCTGGTCTCCAATCTAATGTTGGCTTTGATTCACCTGAGATTACAAGAAGTACTCAAAACAAACTACAAAGAGCTCTTTGGAGGAAAACACATTATTGTTTTCAGAGATCTTCTTCAATTGACACCAGTGAAAGGTGAACCTATTTTTAAAACCTTAGGACACAAACTCTGACGTGAAACTGTTGGCAGCATAGGAAATGTTAACCTTTGGCAACATTTAAAATACAGAGAATTAACAGAGAACATGCACCAGTCAGCAGACCTCATCTACGCCAACATTTTAAAAAGTATTAGAGTTGGTGTACTATTGATATTTTATTTCTATCGTGCTCATACACAAGTGTTTCAGAGAACGACAAGGCAAGGGAAGGGGGAACAGAGGAGAAACAAAAACAACAATCTTACTAGGCCCAGTGACATTGAGAGCGCGTAAGTGCATGGAAGAGGGGGTGAGGGAGAAGAGCATGGAAGGGGGAAGAAAAAGGAGAGTGCTGAACAAGGAGGAAAAAAATAATAATAAATAAATAAATGAATAAATAAAAAGGCAACAAACAGAGGGAGTGCAGCCACAAGTGGCAGTGCTGGGTTTGAGGCAGCAGGCTGGGTAGGTCTGATAAGTGCAGGAAGAACAAAAAAAAGAGGGTGGGGGCTGTATGGGTACAGATACAGAACCCAGTGCAAGGGGTGGCCCAGAGGCAGTGCATGCGGGTGGCAAGAGGAGCAGGTAGCTGGGCCCGGAGGAAAGAGGGTGGCCAGGTACATGGTGCCGAGGGAGAGTAGAATCAGCAGGGCAGAGGGGGGCAAAGGCAGAAGCAAAGAGGAAGATCTTGAGGTGCTTCCGGAACCAGAGATGATTCTCCTCAAGTTTTAGAGTGGCAGTGAGGCTGTTCCAGAGGGCGGCCCCAGCCGAAGACAGAGATCTACCCCCAGCTTGTTTATTTGAGAAACAACTGACCCTGAGGGAGTTAGAGGTAGAGGAGCTGAGTGCTCAAGAAGGGAGGTATTTGCGAGGGATAGCTGAAGGTATGTTGGACCCAGGCCCTAGAAAGCCTTGTGGACAATGCAGAGGGTTTTGAATGTAATCCTTGCATCCACTGGGAAACAATGGAGAGATTTCAAGGACAAGTCTTGTAGTCTGTTTCTGGATAGGTTGCAAAGGCGGACAGTAGAGGCAGGTAGATTAAGAAAGAGGCTGTTGCAATAGTCCAACTTAGAGAGAACCAGAGCTTGGGAGACAGTGAGCTTCTGGGCGAATGAAAGGAAAGGAAGAGTACCTCTGAGAAGGTGCATTAGGAAGTTAGACTTTTTTTATACATCAGCGATGGGGGCGGAGAAGGAGAGTGTGGAATCAAGGGTGACACCAAGGTTCTTGGCCACGCAGGTTGGGATAGGAAGAGGGCCAAGGGAGGCTGGCCAGAGAGTGAGGGGAAAGGAAGGTGATGGTGTGCCGATGAGGAGGATCTCAGTCTTGCTGGCATTCAGACAAAGATCGTTGGTAGCACACCAATCTTGAATGGCAGTTAGGCAATCAGTGATGAGAGAGGTGGAGGAGGTGGCCGAGGGCAGACTGAAAATGAGTTGAGTGTCATCCACGTAGCACTGGAAGTTTGAGCAGAAAATGGCAATACAGCGGCCGAGAGTTGCTAGGTATTGGTTGAAAAGCCATGGCTAGAGGTTAGACCCCTGTGGAACACCACAGGTGGAGAGGAAGATAGATGATAGGAAAGACCCAAGTTGGACCTGGGAGGGTTGATCAGAGAGGAAAGAGGTCAGCCAGGCCAGAGCCTGATCGGTGATGCCCAGGTTATCACAGAGACGGTTGAGCAGGATGGTATGGTTGACTGTGTCAAAGGCAGAGGAGAGATCAAGTAGGATGAGGACAGAGGGAATACTAGAGTCAAGGAGAGGGGAGGGAGTGGAGGAGAGGGTGAACAAGATGTCCTGGATTTGTTAGATAAAGTGAGAGGTCAGAGCATTGCAAAGAGACTGAGAGGCAAAGGGAGGGGTAGAGACTGCAGCAGGGTTGGCCAGCTCCTTGCAGATTTTAAAGAGTTCGGCCGAGCTGTTAGATGCCACAGAGACACAGGCTTGAATATGGACTCTCTTCTTGGTATGGGCAGAGAGATGGTATTGCCTTTGGAGTAGGCAACAGGCCAGTTTGTCAGAGGATGAATAGGAATCCCTCCATTTTCTCTCAGCCGCCCTACACTTACGTTTAAGTGTAGCTAGGTCGGAGTCGTACCCGGAATTGCACGTAGCTTTGGACTTCAGGCGGATCCTCATGACAGGGGCAAGAACATCAAGAGTATCAGAAATAGAAGAATAGACAAAAGACAGGGCTACGTCAGGGTGTGAGTCAGCCAGAGGGTGTGGGGGGGGAGAGTAGGTGCCAGCAAAAGCCTCGACTGACACACGCTTCATGGGCTGGATATCCAGGAAGGTAGGTGGCAGTGTTGGGATAGGCTTGGCTTGGGGGGAAGAGAGAGAGAGATAAGAGGAGAGGAGGTAGTGGTCACTCCAAGAGAGGGGAGTAGAGAGAGGGATAGAGAAGGAGAGGCTAGAGGAGATCAAGACATCAAGTGTGTGCCCTGCAGAGTGCGTTGGGCCAGAGGTGAGGATAGAGAGGGAGAGGGAATCGCAGAGGTCGCGAAAGAGCAAAGGTGAGGGACAGGGGGAATCAAGGTGAATGTTGAGGTCACCAAGGAGGAGGAGTTGAGTGGTTGATGCCAGAAGAGAGGAGGAGAGGTCAGCCCACTCAAAGAGAAAAGAGGTGATATGACCAGGGGGCCGGTAGAGAGTGGCAACAGTAAGAGAGTGACTAGGAGAGATTGAGAGCCTGCAGAGGCATTCGAAAGAGGAGTAGATCTGAGTGGGAATGATAGTGATAGGAATCCACTCTGGAAAGATCAAGGCTACACCCCCTCTGGTCCGAGTGGACCTGGGTGCTGAGAGGATCTTGTAGCCATCAGGGAGGAGAGTGTCAAAGCTTGTGACAGAGCTGGCTGTGAACCATGTCTCTGTAAGAGCAAGGACATCAAGGTCAAGTTCTTCAAGGAGGTGGCAGATGTCAGAGGAGTGTTTGACAGCAGAGCGAGAGTTGCAAGATGGAGAAGGTTGCCAGCCTTGAAGACCTTCTGGGGAGGGGTACAAATCAGAGGTACACCCTGCGGAGTTGTGGAGGTAGCCAGAAGAGGGGCAGAGGAGGGCAGAGGAGGGAAGAGTGGGCAAGGTAGCCAAGGAATGAGAGGAGGGGACAGCTGGAGAAGAAAGGAAGTTGATGAGGCGAGGTAACCTCAAAGAGGAGGAGATTGGCCTGGGGACCTTGGACCATGACAGTGCCATTTATGTAGACGTTAAGGATGACTCTAGAGGAGTCTAAAGAAGCCATGAGGACTTCCCAGTGCGTGCCACCATTTATGGGAGAGGAGCAGACAGGACAAAGCAGAGAGATCATATGGGGGGTCCATAGATCCGGCGATGGAACAACAAAGAAGATGTCGGTGAGAGTCTGTCTGGAAGAGGCACTGGTATAGGTATCAGCAATAGGAAGACCAGGGTTGGAGGCCAAGATATCCTTTTTAAACTTCTTCGTTAAATGCAAAGTGCACCCAAGTTTGACTTTCAAATTAAATGCAAAATATACCCAAGTTTGACTTTCAAGAAAATGCAAGCTAAATGCAAGCTAAATGCAAAAATACACCCAAGTTTGACTTTCAAGCTAAATGCAAAATACACCCAAGTTTGACTTTCAAGCTAAATGCAAAATACACCCAAGTTTGACTTTCAAATTAAATGCAAAGTACACCCAAGTTTGACTTTCAAATTAAATGCAAAGTACACCCAAGTTTGACTTTCAAGCTAAATGCAAAATACACCCAAGTTTGACTTTCAAATTAAATGCAAAGTACACCCAAGTTTCACTTTCAAGCTAAATGCTGAAAACACCCAAGTTTGACTTTTAAGATACATAAGGCCCTGTAGTTAAGGAGTCAAGTGGGAGTCAGATGGTAAGGGTGAGTACACACACGACTACATTTTGAGAACATAACAAGGAGAGCTGAAAGAGTACCAGCAGAGGAGGTAGTACAAAGGAAGTCAGAAAGGAGGGATTAACCCAGGCAGAATGTGTTAATAGAGTCATGGTAGTCCAATAGTCCAGGGTCTGGCTATGGCAGTACTCCCATGCAGCAGCCAGTGAAACAGACAGGGAAGCTGACAGGAGCCTTTGTGTAGGCCTGGGTGCACTGGGCAGGCTCCCGTCTCCCCGTTGCTGCTATTGGTCTATGGCAACCTGGGCAACCAATGGGAGGGGGAGACCAGTGCAAGCACAGTGGAGCTTAGGCAAAGGAAAAAGGTGCAGCCATCTTGGAGGCAGGCAGAGCACAATGGGCCCCAATGAGGGAGAGGCAGAAGAAAAGTAAGTGTACGTTTACTATCTCAAGAAGCACAAGCAATATTAAAAACTCGGCACATCCATGCACTTTATAGCCATAACTCATGTGCTTCTGATATCATGGAACAATTGGCACACACAAATGTCACTTGTATGTCCTTGATGCCAACTCTTGCAAGCTGTTCCAATGAAACAATGTTGAAAAAAGAAATGCAACCAATAATTGAAATTTGCTCAACAGACAAACTGGGCGTACATGGTATGACACTACCCATGTGTCAACAAGCCACAAAAAGATGAAATGCCGTAGAAAACTCTATCTCCAACAACAATTATCTTCAAACTGTAGAGTAATGCTTAAACCTAACCTTGACGTGGAGCAAGGACTAGTTAATGAAGCACTTGGTGCAGTTGTTGGCTTTCAAACATACCCACATGACAACAACATTCAGTTTGTCAATATTCTCTTTGACACACTATCAGAAGTAAAAAGAAAAGGACGCTCAACAGCTCGATTCCTTCTTTTCAAAGACATGTATGTACGCAGAGAGCAATTTTCTCTAACTATAGGTTACGCAGTCAGCATTCACAAATCACAAGGTCTTACCCTAGATAAAGCATTAATAGATATTGGGAGCATAGTCTTTAAAGAAGGCATGAGCTACGTAGCACTATCACGCTTACATACACTTGACGGTCTATTTCTAAGCAACTTTGATGCAAGTAAACTAAACGCTGATATTCCTTGCATTTTAGAATACAATAGACTACGTTCACTGTACACCCCATCTAAAAAACCCTATCCTGTTCCACAAAAAGCAAAACGTTATAAAAGAAAACTACTTCAAACGGAAATGCAACTGGATCTCACTGCAAATCCTCCAAAGAGAGTAAAAGAAGCTACTACTTCATCAATTACTACAACCAAAGAAGAATGTACTACTCAAAGTAACTCAGATACTTCTTCAAAGAAGCAACACACACTCCAAAGAAATGACTTGCACACAGAACTATCTGGTCCATGCAAATTTTCAAATGTAACTGGTGTAAATTGCTACGCAAATGTAGCAATAAATATTATATTTCAATGGCCAGCAATTATTGACAACATTTATTTACACAATTCAGACCAATTGTGTTTGCAAATGTTAGTCCTTCATAGAAATGCAACCAACAATCCTGACAACACTTACGGTGTTCATGGAATAAGACAAGAATGACTGTGCTGGAATGGTGAAATTCACTATAAAGTCACAAAAGATCCACAAGAATGCCTAATGTACTTACTACAATTACTGGAAAACAAAAATATACCTATACATGAAATCGTCCAGATTTCATACATGTGGAAACATACATACATGCACCCTCTGCAGCAATGTGGCACAGTAACAAATCCCTAATAAACGCTTTGTGTATCTATCAATACCTAACTGTGAATCCATTCCATTTCAGCAACTTGTACAAAAGGCAAACCATGGCAGATTGTGTACTACCTGCAATTCAGATAATCGCTCCACCTTACAAATACAAACACATAGTAAATACGTAATACTAATGCTTTTACGTTACAATGCAGATGGTACAAAAACAGCTGCAAGCTGACTGGATTCACACATGGTCAAGTATCACTTGGTAAGAAAACCTTCACAACAATAGGTATAATCTACCATGCAGGAGCCACAACCAATGCAGGTCACTACACTGCATATATAAAAAAAGAATTGTGGATGGTTCAAATGTAATAATACCATTACTCTAAAGCAAAGATTACCATCAAATCTTATAAACGCTTATTTAATATTCTTAAAACCAAAATTGAATAACTAATCTGTGCATAAACATTGAGAGAACTTCAATTACAAAACTATAAACAGGTACAATACGCCAACAGTTATCTAACTGCCTTAACATTCTGCAACAACCAAACAGATAAATCAACACCACTAAATTATAAGAAGAAATACACAGTTAGAATACGCCAACAGGTATCTAACTGCCCCAAAATTCTACCACAACCAAACAGATAAATCAACACCACTAAATTATAACAAAAAATAAACAGTTAGAATACACCAACAGGTATCTAACTGCCCCAAAATTCTACCACAACCAAACAGATAAATCAACACCACTAAATTATAAGAAGAAAAAACAGTTACAATATGCCAACAGGTATCTAACTGCCCCAAGATTTTACAACATCCAAACAAATAAATCAACACCACTAAAATATAACAAAAAAAATAAACATTTAGAATACGCCAACAGGTATCTAACTGCCCCAAAACTCTACCACAACCAAACAGATAAATCAACACCACTAAATTATAAGAAGAAAAAACAGTTACAATACGCCAACAGGTATCTAACTGCCCCATTATTTTGCAACAACCAAACAGATAAATCAATACCACTAAATTATAAAAAGAAACAGTTAGGATACACCAACATGTATCTAACTGCCCCAAGAATCTGCAACAACCCAATAGGTATATTAGCAAAGTTAATAATATAAATAAAAAACTATAATCAGTTACAATTCGACATCAGGTATCTAACAATCTGCAACAACCAACAGATAGAACATTAGCCAGAAACAACAAGTAAACACTAAAAACAAAGAATAAAATGTACTGTACCATAACAAAAAAAAGGTTTTTTTTAATCCAACATGGATTTTTTTTTCCCCACAGACCCAATGATTTAAGCAACAAACACAGAAACTGAGCAAATTGCACAGTGCACTGGTTTGTAAACTACTAAATATGTGGGTCGAAATAAAGCAGGAATGTCTATTATGCAATGTAATAAATCTATATAAACTACCTACACTAACATGATCTTTTCTTTTATCACAGAAATTGAAAAAGAATATCTGCTCCAGTTACCCACGTCATGTAAAAAATATATCCAATCACAAAAAATCAAACAGTAAGTATATTATAATAAATACAACTCATAAATACTGCTCCATAACACAACCATTGAAGCAAACATCTAACCATACATCACAATATAAAATGTTTACTTCCATGGATATGTTGTACTGCAGTGCTTGTTACCAAACTCTACAATCTTAATGACATGACGTAGCCAAAACATCATATACAAACTATACAAATCAACCACAACACAAACTGTAGATTTCCAAATATTTGATATATATATTTGATTCTATGGGTGTGATATGCTGCAGTGGTTGTGGCCAGGGCCTAGAGTCTTGGGTGCATGGCCTACAGCCTACGGCCTTTGGCCTTAGGCCATGCACCCAATACTCTAGGCCCTGGCCACAACCACCGCAGCCATATCACACCCATAGATCACACCCATAGAATCAAAAATCTAACTCTGCTATATGGGCTACTTATATAGAATCAAACATTTTAACTGTGCTATATGGGCTACTTATACAGGATATTAATTACAATCAACACTGTACTAACAACCCCAAACCAATATCATACTAAAGTAAATTAGCCAGAAGCGCATTTTTTTATGTCCGCAGACAACAGCGTGACCGCAGACATGACAAGCACCTCAGGGGTGGCTGTCACCTAAACAAATACAGCATTCGACCCATCTCTTACTCCCCCACCCTCCCCAAGCACTCTTACACACCAACACACTTACCAAAGGTCTATTTCTCCCCTGTTCACCGCCGCACTGTCCGCGGATCCAGTATGTCGGTCGCATCAAAATAAAACAACGCACCTCACACTTCATTCCAGCCAATCAGCGAACACGTTGCATGTCCGCGGGCATGACGCAAGCCGATTAGCCAATCGGTGTCATGTCTGCCGAGCGAACAGGGAAATGTGTCCGCGGAGCGGACATAGATATCACTATTTTTTGTGACCTACTTTTTGGTCTTTTTAAAACAAACTACTGGACAGATTTTCACCAAATGTACAAAAGCACACTTTCAGGACCAAGCCGCTGCTCCTGCTGCAAATTAGGTGAAAATCCATCCAGCGGTTGAAGTACACATTATTTCGTAAATTTTGGCTTCAAGAACATTAAATACGCATTTGTTAGGTTAGCTGGCAACCTCTGCTTTAGAGTAATGGTGCTATCATTACATTCAATCCATCTAGAATTCTTTTTAATATATGCAGTGTACTGACCTGCATGGTAGATTATTCCTACTGTTGTAAAGTTTTTCTTTCCAAGTGACACTTGACTGCGTGTGAATCCAGTCAGTTTGCAGTTGTTTTTGGTGCCATGTGCATTATAGCGTAGAAGCATAAGTATTATGTAGGCACTATGTGATTGTATCAGTAAGGTGGAGCGATGGTCTGAATTGCAAATACTACATAAACTGCCATGGTTTGCATTTTGTACAAGTTGCTGAAATGGAATGCTCTCCCTTTTTGGTATGGAAAGATACACAAATCGCTCATTTGGGATTTACTCCTGTATCACTTTGCTACAGAGAGTGCATGTATGTTTGCACATGTATGAAATTTAGAAGATTTCATTTACAGGTATGCTTTTGTTTTCCAATACTAATAGTATGTACATTAGAAATTCTTGTGGATCTTCTTGTGAGTTCATAGTGAATTTCACCATTCCAGCACAGTCGTCCAGTTGTTGCCTTACTCCATGAAAACTGTATGTGTTGTCAGGATTGCTTGTTGCATTTCTATGCAGCACTAACATTTGCAAACACAATTGGTGTGTACTGTGCAGGTAAATATTGTTAACAATTGGTGCAATTGAAATAGAATATTCATTGCTACATTTGCATAGCAACTTACCCCACTTTCACTTGTAAATTTGAATGGGCCAGCAAGTTCGGTATCTGAGTGCATTTTCTGTTTTTTCTGTTGCTTCTTGCCGACGTGCCTGGTTTACATTCCCTAATAGGTTCTTCTATATTTGCGGCAATTGATGAAACTTTAGCTTCTTTTCTTTGCGGAATTTGCGGTTACATTCTTTTGTATTTCTGCTTCATTTACTTTTCTTTTACCACGTTTCACTTTATCTGGAACAGGGTATTGTTTCATATGAGGGGTATACAGTGAACGCAATCTATTGTATTCTAGAATTCAAGGAATATCAGCTTTGACTTAACTTGAATCAAAGTTTATTAGCAATAGACCGTCAAGTGTACGTAATCGTGATAATGCTATGTAGCTCATGCCTTCCTTAAACACTGTTTCCTATATCTATCAATGCTTACTCTAGAGTAAGACCTTGGGATTCATGAATGGTAACTGCTATGCAAGAGTTAGAGAAAATTGCTCTCTATGTACATACATGTCTTTGAAGAGAAGGAATCGAGCAATTGAGCGCCCTATCCTTTTCACTTCTGAAACTTTATCAAAGCGAATATTTACAAACTGAATGTTGCTATCACGTGGGTATGATTGAAATCCAACAACTGTGCCCAGTGCTCCATTAACTAGCCCTTGCTCTACGTCAAGGTTACATTTAAACATTACTCTACAATTTAATGATAATTTCAATATTTTTTCCAACCCAGCTGTGTTGGAGATTGAATTTTCTAAACTATTTAGTCTTGTTGTGGCTTGTTCACACATGGGTACTGTCATACCATGTACGTATAGTTTGTCTGTGGCACTAATTTCTATTATTGCTTGCATTTCTTTCTTTAACATTGTTTCATTGAATTTGAAACAGCTTGCATTAAGGCCATACAATTGACATTTTTGTGCGCTATTTGTTCCATAACATCAGTTGCACATGCATTATCGCCATAAAGTGCATGTATATGCCGGTTTTTCAATACAGCTTGTGCTTCTTGCAATAATACACCAACTCTAATACTTTTTAAGATGTTGGCATAAGTGAGATCTGCAGATTGCTGCATGTTCTCAGTTAATTCTCTGTATTGGAAATGTTGCCAAATGTTAACATTACCTATGCTACCAACAGTTTTCTGGCAGAGTTTGTGGCCTAAGGTTTTAAAAATCGGTTCACATTTCACTGGTGTCAGTTGTAGAAGATCTCCGAAAACGATAATGTGTTTCCCTGCAAAGAGTTCTTCGTTATTATTTTTAAGTACTTCTTGTAATCTGAGATGAATCAAAGCCAAAATTAGGTTGGAGACCATGCTCACTTCATCTATTAGTAGCATTTTCATTTGTTTCAATACTCTACGTAATTCCATTGCAGCTTCTGCAGAAAGTTTGTAGTAGTCTAATTTATTTTGATTCTCTACTGGAAGCAGTAGTAATCAGTGTAAAGTCACACCACCTATGTTGTAGGCAACTAAACCTGTGGGGGCTGTTACAACAGTTGACAGTTTGTTGTTTGTCAATTGTTGAAGGAACTTGCTGATGATTTTGATTAAGAATGTATTCCCTGATCCAGCTTCTCCACTGACATACAGCAGTATAGGTTTGCAATTTTGGCAGGTACAGTCTTTATTTTCGTGTTGTATACCATGTACAATTTGTTTTGTTACGTCTTCAAATATGGTACGCTGATCGTTGTTAAGTTTAGCTTGTTGTTCAGTTAAGTTTTCTGTATCTTCTTGATACTGATACATGGTGTTTTCCACCTCTGCCATAGCTACTTCAGCCTCATTTGCTATTAGTGGTTGTCCTAATGGTTCTTAACTTCCTTTTACAGAAAGTTGACTACTGTCGGAAGAGTCTTTATCTTGTTGGGCCTGAAGTTCTTCTTCCTGTTGCTGCTCATTGTGTAACATTGTTTTGTACTGTGTAAAGATCACATCGGTGATAGTGCTTTCATTTGAAAGCATCTTCATAGCACTCATAATTATCTAGTATGTCTTCCTCTTTTCTCCATGGTTTGAAAAGTTGTAACAGAGACATGTAATATAGTTCTTTCTGTTGCAGAGTTGTTAATGACAATTTCACATGATTAATTAAGCTTTGTTTGTTAAGTTTCACTAAGCTTCCTTCACAATCGGTCACTCTATATCTACGTTTGCTTTCATCGGGTTTTACATTATCTTTGTATGCAAAGTTTTGAGATATGTGGTATAGACACATGCTTTCCAGAGTGGTACTCCTGTTCGGATAGTATGTGTCCAGTAAATTGTTTTTTAGAATTTCTTGGCTGTTGGGATCATTTTTGTCAATTGTTTCTATGTCCTCATATGATTTTAGCACTCTTTTTCTAGATTTTGCAGGACCAAGACAGAGTCATTCTATGTTGTCTGATTTTCCATACAAAGCAGTGCCGGTTAAACGATCTGCTGTTTCATAAGCCCCACATTCTCTATGAGAGAGCATTGTTATGCCTAGGCTGTACAATTTCTGTGATAATGATTTGTCTGATGCTAGGTCATCATCCATACAAAGCAGTGCCCGTAGGTCATCATCCATACAAAGCAGTGCCGGTTAAATGATCTGCTGCTTCATAGGCCCCACATTCTCTATGAGAGAGCATTTTTATGCCTAGGCTGTACAATTTCTGTGATAATGTTTTGTCTGATGCTAGGTCATCCCAGAGGTCTTGAAGCTCTGTTTTTTCTGCTTTTGTTAAGTAGGCTCTAACATATCGTGCAACAGCAGTTGAATTGTCTGCAATGTACTACACATCTATGTTTGCATTCCATAATAGGGCAATGATTGCATTGTAATCATTGATATATTTTGATTTGTCCCTTCTTTTTATGTAATACATGTTTTTAGGTGATTTACCTTTAACACTATGTCGAACTGAAAACATGAAGTTGTTTACTTCAACTGTTTCTGTAACTGGTCTAGGGAAACCAAAGCGTCATTTGGTGTAGTATTTATCTTTGCTTTTGTATTTGTGGTGACAATATTTGCCACATTTGTGTCTTTGAAATTGTAAAATCTGCCCATGCAGCTCACTATGTGTCTGTTGTGAAGGCATTTCACATGTGACATATTTTTGGATAAACTGCAAAACAGCGCAATCACTGTCGTGCCCAAATTTCGGTGCACCTTTGATCCATAACAGCATGTGAATATGTGGTACTCCTCTCGCTTCATATACTTTTCTCCAAAAGAAGTGTTGCACTTCTCCAAGGGGAGGAACAGTTTTATTGCAAATAAAGTGTAGCATTGCAATGAAACGATGATGGAAATATCTTGAGACATTAACTGGATCTAGGGAGCTAAGTTCTCCAGGTGTTAATATATCTGTGTTGTTTTTGTTGCTGTTTGCTATGCGTAGGAACTCATGTAAATCTTCCCATGCATATTCTGCACAACTTAGCGTAACAAACCAAGTTGGTGGTCCAAGGTTTCGGATCATGCAACGCACGTCTCTGTGCCGTCTGAACCAGTATTCCTTTGTACCACGCATGTTTGCAAACAAATTTGTTATACTTGATTGTAAAACCTCATCTTTTTCTTGTACTTTTTGTATTCTCTGCGTAGCTGACATATTTTGAAAGTGCGTTCCAGATTTAAGAATGTGTGCAACTCCATAACATAGTGTTGCTAATTCACTTTCATAGAGTAGGTGAAATATGTATTTCACATTTTGTCTAAATCTGGGATCTTGCGAATACATTCGCAATGAGCGGTATTCTGATGCCCCAATCTGAGTGGGTCTATCATCGTATCTTCCACCTTTGCCAGTAGGAAATAGCAGTGGAAAAGCACGTGCTTCTATACTTTTTTCCCAAATACTCATTGGTGACCCTTTGGTTTGTCGCATTTGGTAAGTTTCTAGTGCATCACCTATGCTTTCATTGGAATGCAATGGATGAATTGTGTAATGGTCCAAAAGAGTGGATACTGTAGCTGGATCCAGAAGTTCAAATTGTCCAGTTTCTGATGGCTCTTGAATTATTTCAGTTGTTTGCCTTAAGCTTTCATCAATATTTATTTCCTTGTAGTACTCATTATTGTCTTTTAAATATTGCAATGCTTGTCTAACTTTCTGTAAAACCACTAATTGTTGCCAAATTTTTGTTCTCCTTTGTTGGTACTCCATTTACCAAGACTATTAAAGAATGCTCTATTGAAAGTTCCACTCCTACGGGGTCATTACGACATTGGCGCTAAGGGGTTAACGGCGCCGTAAAAGGCTGCAGCACCGTTAACCCCTTAGCGCCTAATTACAAGGTCCCTTTGCGGGACCCGACCTGAACGGCTGGTCTGGGCCAGCCATTAAAGTAGGGACCCGCAAAGGGACCTTCGAGGTAATTACAGTACCGCAATTTGCGGTACCGTAATTACCGCCTTCCCCAGTCCCATTGAGCCCTATGGGGCAAAAATGGAAATGGGGAAGGGCCAATGTTCAATGGGGAATTACCGCCCACCAACCTTGGAATGGGGTGGTAATTCCCCATTGAACATTGGCGGACTCGTTACAACACCGGCAGCAACCATGGTGCTAATAGTGCCAGGGGTTACCGCCAGTGTTGTAATGAGGGCCCTAGAGTGTGTACATTTTCCGTTAGATCTAATGGCAAGTAAACTACTTTGCCACAAATGCCTTTCACCAATTCAGAGGAGGATAATTTACTGTTTTTGGCTGAAGGCGTATAATTGCTTGAAATGGGTGAACTGTTTGAATTATTATGCTCTCATACAAATTGAGCTGTTGCTGGATTTTTGGTAATGGAAACAATTCCAAATGATTTGTAATAGCACGTGGAGTGTGGTTGTTGTTTACTTTTGCAGTACAGTAACTACAACATATTAGGCGTTCAGTTATTTCATATTTGTTTTCAGCTAAAAGGTACAAAGCTAATTCAAACCATTTAGATTCTTCATTGTTTTCTATTTCGTATGGTATGTCCACATTTTTTGTGTTTCTTTTGTAAAACGTTCTGTGGCAACACACACACACACATGGTTTGGTACTTCAGCCGATGACCTTTTAAATGTTACTATTTCTTTTCTGTATGTGTGTAATAGAAGGTTGCTATGTGCAGAATTGTCGCTACTATGTTCTAAAACTGTTGCATTTTCTACGTGGCTCTCACTTCCAAAATACTTTTTCTGAATACGGTCCATTTCTTCTTGTAAGTTTTTGGGTGTAACGTGCAGAAGAGTGGTATTTACATTGCCTAATTCTGAAGCTGGACTTTTTGCATAGTACATTTTATACACTAAATTTCTTACATTGGAATGATGTACTGATATTCTTTTGATATCATGGAAGGTACGTTCGCA